>MU107067.1:51005-69684 GCA_012274485.2 Sinapis alba | reverse complement strand
AAAAGGGCTAAACATGGATATCCTCATTAGAAAGTTGAATAACTTCTTCAACATAATTACTATGAGATTTCTTCAACTTAATGGAGTCTCTCCACTGATTAATGGTTCCAAATCAAGCTTCTTACATATTGGTTCATTGTGTTTTGATTAGATGCTTGAAGAACTTGCCATGTGTCCAAAGTGCTAAACATGGATATGCTCATTGGAAAGTGGAATAACTTCTTCAACATAACTCCTATGAGATTTATTCAGTTTCATGGAGACTCTCCACTGATTAATGGTTCCAAATCCAGCTTCTTACATATTGATTCATCCTGGTTCCATTAGTAGCTTGAATAATTTGTCATATGTCCAAAAGGGTTAAACATGGTTATCCTTATTAGAAAGTGGAATAACTTCTTCAACCTAACTCCTATGAGATTTATTCAACCTCTTCAACCTAACTCCTATGAGATTTATTCAACTTCATCGAGTCTCTACACTGATTAATAATTCCAAATCAATCTTCTTACATATTGATTCATCATGGTTCCATTAGTAGCTTGAAGAACTTGTCATATGTCTAAAAGGGCTAAACATGGATATCCTCATTAGGAAGTGGAATAACTTCTGCAACATAACTCATATGAGATTTATTCAACCTTATGGAGTCTCTACACTGATTAATGGTTCCAAATCAAGCTTCTTACATACTGATTCATCCTGGTTTTATTAGAAGCTTGAAGAACTTGCCATATGTCCAAAAAGGCTAAACATGGATATCCTCATTAGAAAGTTGAATAACTTCTTCAACATAACTCCTATGAGATTTATTCAACTTAATGGAGTCTCTCCACTGATTAATGGTTCCAAATCTAGCTTCTTACATATTGGTTCATCGTGTTTTGATTAGATGCTTGAAGAACATGCCATGTCTCCAAAGGGCTAAACATGGATATCCTCATTAGAAACTGGAATAACTTCTTCATCATAACTCCTATGAGTTTTATTCAACTTCATGGAGTCTCTACACTGATTAATAGTTCCAAATCAAGCTTTTACATATTGATTCATCCTGGTTTGTTTAGAAGCTTGAAGAACTTGCCATATGTCCAAAAGGGCTAAACATGGATATCCTCATTAGAAAGTGGAATAACTTCTCCAACACAACTCCTATGATATTTATTCAACTTCAATGAGTCTCTACACTGATTAATGGTTCCAAATCAACCTTCTTACATACTGATTCATCCTGGATTTATTAGAAGCTTGAAGAACTTGAAATATGTCCAAAAGGGCTAAACATGGATATCCTCATTAGAAAGTGAAATAACTTCTTCAACAGAATTCCTATAAGAATTATTCAACTTCATGGAGGTTCTACACTGATTAATGATTCCAAATAAAGCTTCTTACATATTGATTCATCCTGGTTACATTGGTATCTTGAAGAACTTGCCATATGTCTAAAAGGACTAAACATGGATATCCTCATTAGAAAGTGGAATAACTTTTCCAACATAACTCCTATGAGATTTATTCAACTTCATGGAGTCTCTACACTGATTAATGGTTCCAAATCAACCTTCTGACATACTGATTCATCCTGGTTTTATTAGAAGCTTGAAGAACTTGACATATGTCCAAAAGGGCTAAACATGGATATCCTCATTAGAAAGTGAAATAACTTCTTCAACATAATTCCTATGAGATTTATTCAACTTCATGGAGTCTCTACACTGATTAATGGTTCTAAATCAATCTTTTTACATATTGATTCATCCTGGTTTGATTAGAAGCCTGGAGAACTTGCCATATGTCCAAAAGGGCTAAACATGGATATCCTCATTAGAAAGTGGAATAACTTCTTCATCATAACTCCTATGAGATTTATTCAAATTCATGGAGTCTCTACACTAATTAATGGTTCCAAATCAATCTTTCTACATATTGATTCATCCTTGTTTGATTAGAAGCTTGAAGAACTTGCGATATGTCCAAAAGGGCTAAACATGGATATCCTCATTAGAAAGTGGAATAACTTCTTCAACATAACTCCTATAAGATTTATTCAACTTCACGGAGTATTTACACTGATTCCAAATTAATCTTCTTACATATTGATTCATCCTGGTTCCATTAGTAGCTTGAAGAACTTGCCATATGTTTAAAAGGGCTACACATGGATATCCTCATTAGAAAGTGGAATAATTTCTCCATCATAACTCATATGAGATTTATTCAACTTCATGGAGTCTCTACACTGATTAATGGTTCCAAATCAAGCTTCTTACATACTGATTCATCCTGGTTTTATTAGAAGCTTGAAGAACTTGTCATATGTCCAAAAGGGCTAAACATGGATATCCTCATTAGAAAGTGGAATAACTTCTTCAACATAACTCCTATAAGATTTATTCAACTTCACGGAGTATTTACACTGATTCCAAATTAATCTTCTTACATATTGATTCATCCTGGTTCCATTAGTAGCTTGAAGAACTTGCCATATGTTTAAAAGGGCTACACATGGATATCCTCATTAGAAAGTGGAATAATTTCTCCATCATAACTCATATGAGATTTATTCAACTTCATGGAGTCTATACACTGATTAATGGTTCCAAATCAAGCTTCTTACATACTGATTCATCCTGGTTTTATTAGAAGCTTGAAGAACTTGACATATGGCCAAAAGGGCTAAACATGGATATCCTCAGTAGAAAGTTGAATAACTTCTTCATCATAACTCCTATGAGATTTATTCAACTTAATGGAGTCTCTACACTGAGTAATGGTTACAAATCAAGCTTCTTACATATTGATTCATCCTGGTTCCATTAGTAGCTTGGAGAACTTGCCATATGTCCAAAAGGGCTAAACATGGATATCCTCATTAGAAAGTGGAATAACTTCTTCAACATAATTACTATGAGATTTCTTCAACTTAATGGAGTCTCTCCACTGATTAATGGTTCCAAATCAAGCTTCTTACATATTGGTTCATTGTGTTTTGATTAGATGCTTGAAGAACTTGCCATGTGTCCAAAGTGCTAAACATGGATATCCTCATTAGAAAGTGGAATAACTTCTTCAACATAACTCCTATGATATTTATTCAGTTTCATGGAGACTCTCCACTGATTAATGGTTCCAAATCCAGCTTCTTACATATTGATTCATCCTGGTTCCATTAGTAGCTTGAATAATTTGCCATATGTCCAAAAGGGCTAAACATGGATATCTAAATTAGAAAGTGGAATAACTTCTTCAACCTAACTCCTATGAGATTTATTCAACTTCTTCAACCTAACTCCTATGAGATTTATTCAACTTCATGGAGTCTCTACACTGATTAATGATTCCAAATCAATCTTCTTACATATTGATTCATCATGGTTCCATTAGTAGCTTGAAGAACTTGTCATATGTCTAAAAGGGCTAAACATGGATATCCTCATTAGGAAGTGGAATAACTTATGCAACATAACTCATATGAGATTTATTCAACTTCATGGAGTCTCTACACTGATTAATGGTTCCAAATCAAGCTTCTTACATACTGATTCATCCTGGTTTTATTAGAAGCTTGAAGAACTTGCCATATGTCCAAAAAGGCTAAACATGGATATCCTCATTAGAAAGTTGAATAACTTCTTCAACATAACTCCTACGAGATTTATTCAACTTAATGGAGTCTCTCCACTGATTAATGGTTCCAAATCTAGCTTCTTACATATTGGTTCATCGTGTTTTGATTAGATGCTTGAAGAACTTGCCATGTCTCCAAATGGCTAAACATGGATATCCTCATTAGAAACTGGAATAACTTCTCCATCATAACTCCTATGAGTTTTATTCAACTTCATGGAGTCTCTACACTGATTAATAGTTCCAAATAAGGCTTTTACATATTGATTCATCCTGGTTTGTTTAGAAGCTTGAAGAACTTGTCATATGTCCAAAAGGGCTAAACATGGATATCCTCATTAGAAAGTGGAATAACTTCTCCAACACAACTCCTATGATATTTATTCAACTTCAATGAGTCTCTACACTGATTAATGGTTCCAAATCAACCTTCTTACATACTTATTCATCCTGGATTTATTAGAAGCTTGAAGAACTTGACATATGTCCAAAAGGGCTAAACATGGATATCCTCATTAGAAAGTGAAATAACTTCTTCAACAGAATTCCTATAAGAATTATTCAACTTCATGGAGTCTCTACACTGATTAATGATTCCAAATAAAGCTTCTTACATATTGATTCATCCTGGTTACATTAGTATCTTGAACAACTTGCCATATGTCTAAAAGGGCTAAACATGGATATCCTCATTAGAAAGTGGAATAACTTCTCCAACATAACTCCTATGAGATTTATTCAACTTCATGGAGTCTCTACACTGATTAATGGTTCCAAATCAACCTTCTTACATACTGATTCATCCTGGTTTTATTAGAAGCTTGAAGAACTTGACATATGTCCAAAAGGGCTAAACATGGATATCCTCATTAGAAAGTGAAATAACTTCTTCAACATAATTCCTATGAGGTTTATTCAACTTCATGGAGTCTCTACACTGATTAATGGTTCTAAATCAACCTTTTTACATATTGATTCATCCTGGTTTGATTAGCAGCCTGGAGAACTTGCCATATGTCCAAAAGGGCTAAACATGGATATCCTCATTAGAAAGTGGAATAACTTCTTCATCATAACTCCTATGAGTTTTATTCAAATTCATGGAGTCGCTACACTGATTAATAGTTCCAAATCAATCTTTTTACATATTGATTCATCCTGGTTTGATTAGAAGCTTGAAGAACTTGCCATATGTCCAAAAGGGCTAAACATGGATATCCTCATTAGAAAGTGGAATAACTTCTTCAACATAACTCCTATGAGATTTATTCAACTTCATGGAGTCTCTACACTGATTAATGATTCCAAATCAAAATTCTTACATATTGATTCATCCTGGTTCCATTAGTAGCTTGGAGAACTTGTCATATGTCCAAAAGGGCTAAACATGGATATCCTTATTAGAAAGTAAAATAACTTCTTCATCATAACTCCTATGAGATTTATTCAACTTCATGGAGTCTCTACACTGATTAATGGTTCCAAATCAAGCTTTTAACATATTGATTCATCCTGGTTTGATTAGAAGCTTGAAGAACTTGCCATATGTCCAAAAGGGTTAAACATGGATATACTCATTAGAAACTGGAATAACTTCTTCAACATAACTTCTATGAGATTTATTCAACTTCATGGAGTCTTTACGCTGATTAATTATTCTAAATCAATCTTCTTACATATTGATTCATTCTGGTTCCATTAGTAGCTTGAAGAACTTGTCATATGTCTAAAAGGGGTCAACATGGATATCCTCAATAGAAAGTGGAATAACTTCTCCAACATAACTCATATGAGATTTATTCAACTTCATGGAGTCTCTACACTGATTAATGGTTCCAAATCAAGCTGTTTAGATATTGATTCATCCTGGTTTTATTAGAAGCTTGAAGAACTTGCCATATGTCCAAAAGGGCTAAACATGGATATCCTCATTAGAAAGTTGAATAACTTCTTCAACATAACTCCTATGAGATTTATTCAACTTAATGGTGTCTATCCATTGATTAATGGTTCCAAATCAAGATTCTTATATATTCATTCATCATGGTTCCATTAGTAGCTTGAAGAGCTTGTCATATGTCTAAAAAGGCTAAACATGGATATCCTGATTAGAAAGTGGAATGACTTCTTCATCATAACTCCTATGAGATTTATTCAACTTGATAGAGTCTCTATACTGAATAATGATTCCAGATCAAGCTTCTTACATAATTGATTAATCCCGGTTTATTAGAAGTTTGAAGAACTTGTCATATGTCCAAAAGGGCTAAACATGTATATCCTGATTAGAAAGTGGAATAACTTCTTCAACTTAACTCCTATGAGATTTATTCAACCTCATGGAGTCTCTACACTGATTAATGATTCCGAGTCAAGATTTTTACATATTGATTCATCCTGGTTTGATTACAAGATTGAAGAACTTGCCATATGTCCAAAAGGGCTAAACATGGATATCCTCATTAGAAAGTGGAATAACTTCTTCAACATAACTCCTATGAGATTTATTCAACTTAATGGAGTCTCTCCACTGATTAATGGTTCCAAATCAAGCTTCTTACATATTTGTTCATCGTGTTTCGATTAGATGCTTGAAGAACTTGCCATGTCTCCAAAGGGCTAAACATGGATATCCTGATTAGAAACTGGAATAACTTCTTCAACATAACTCCTATGAGATTTATTAAAATTCATGGAGAATCTCCACTGATTAATGATTCCAAATCAAGCTTCTTACATATTTATTCATACTGGTTCCATTAGTAGCTTGAAGAATTTGCCATATGTCTAAACCAGCTAAACATGGATATCCTCATTAGAAAGTGGAAAAACTTCTCCAACATAAGTCCTATGAGATTTATTCAACTTCATGGAGTTTCTACACTGATTAATGGTTCCAAATCAACCTTCTTACATACTGATTCATCCTGGTTTTATTAGAAGCTTGAAGAACTTGACATATGTCCAAAAGGGCTAAACATGGATATCCTCATTAGAAAGTGGAATAACTTCTTAAACATAACTCCTATGAGATTTATTCAAATTCATGGAGTATCTACACTGATTAATGGTTCCAAATCAATATTTTTACATAATGATTCATCCTGGTTTGATTAGAAACTTGAAGAACTTGCCATATGTCCAAAAGGGCTAAACATGGATATCTTCATTAGAAAGTGGAATAACTTCTTCAACATAACTCCTATGAGATTTATTCAACTTGATAGAGTCTCTATACTGAATAATGATTCCAAATCAAGATTCTTACATAATTGATTAATCCCGGTTTATTAGAAGTTTGAAGAACTTGTCATATGTCCAAAAGGGCTAAACATGGATATTCTCATTAGAAAGTGGAATAACTTCTTCAACATAACTCCTATGAGATTTATTCAAATTCATGGAGTATCTACACTGATTAATGGTTCCAAATCAATATTTTTACATAACGATTTATCCTGGTTTGATTAGAAACTTGAAGAACTTACAATATGTCTAAAAGGGCTAAACATGGATATCCTCAATAGAAAGTGGAATAACTTCTTAACCATAACTCCTATGAGATTTATTTAACTTCATGGAGTCTCTACACTGATTAATGATTCCAAAACAAGATTCTTACATATTGATTCATCCTGGTTTTATTAGAAGCTTGAAGAACTTGTCATATGTCCAAAACAGCTAAACATGGATATCCTCATTAGAAAGTGGAATAACTTCTTCAACGTAACTCCTATTAAATTTATTCAACTTCTTGGAGTCTCTACACTAATTAATGGTTCCAAATCAAGCTTCTTACATATTGATTCATCCTGGTTCCATCAGTAGCTTGAAGAACTTGCCATATGTCCAAAAGGGCTAAACATGGATATCCTCATTAGAAAGTGGAATAACTTCTTTAACATAACTCCTATAAGATTTATTCAACCTGATAGAGTCTCTATACTGAATAATGATTCCAAATCAAGCTTCTTACATATTGATTAATCCTGGTTTATAAGAAGTTTGAAGAACTTGTCATATGTCCAAAAGGGCTAAACATGTATATCCTGATTAGAAAGTGGAATAACTTCTTCAACTTAACTCCTATGAGATTTATTCAACCTCATGGAGTCTATACACTTATTAATGATTCCTAATAAAGCTTCTTACATATTGATTCATCCTGGTTTGATTAGAAGATTGAAGAACTTGTCATATGTCCAAAACGGCTAAACATGTATATCATGATTAGAAAGTGGAATAACTTCTTCAACATAACTCCTATGAGATTTATTCAACCTCATGGAGTCTATACACTTATTAATGATTCCAAATCAAGCTTCTTACATATTTATTCATCCTGGTTTGTTTAGAAGCTTGAAGAATTTGCCATATGTCCAAAAGGGCTAAACATGGATATCCTCATTAGAAAGTGGAATAACTTCTTCAACATAACTCCTATGAGATTTATTCAACTTCATGGAGTCTCTACACTGATTAATGATTCCGAGTCAAGATTTTTACATATTGATTCATCCTGGTTTGATTACAAGATTGAAGAACTTGCCATATGTCCAAAAGGGCTAAACATGGATATCCTCATTAGAAAGTGGAATAACTTCTTCAACATAACTCATATGAGATTTATTCAACTTTATGGAGTCTCTACACTGACTAATGGTTCCAAATCAAGCTTCTTACATACTGATTCATCTTGGTTTTATTAGAAGCTTGAAGAACTTGCCATATGTCCAAAAGGGCTAAACATGGATATCCTCATTAGAAAGTGGAATAACTTCTTCAACATAACTCCTATGAGCTTTATTCAACTTCATGGAGTCTCTATACTGATTAATGGTTCAAAATCAAGCTTTTTACATATTGATTCATCCTGGTTTGATTAGAAGCTTGAAGAACTTGTCATATGTCCAAAAGGGCTAAACATGGATATCCTCATTAGAAAGTGGAATAACTTCTCCAACATAACTCCTATGAGATTTATTCAACTTTATGGAGTCTCTACACTGATTAATGGTTCCAAATCAAGCTTCTTACATACTGATTCATCTTGGTTCTATTAGAAGCTTGAAGAACTTGCCATATGTCCAAAAGGGCTAAACATAGATATCCTCATTAGAAAGTGGAATAACTTCTTCAACATAACTCCTATGAGATTTATTCAACTTCATGGATTCTATACACTGATTAATGGTTCCAAATCAAGCTTCTTACATATTGATTCATCCTGGTTTGATTAGAAGATTGAAGAACTTTTCATATGTCCGAAAGGGCTAAACATGGATATCCTCATTAGAAAGTGGAATAACTTCTTCAACATAACTCCTATTAGATTTATTCAACTTCATGGAGTCTCTACACTGATTAATGGTTCCAAATCAAACTTCTTACATATTTATTCATCCTGGTTCATTAGTAGCTTGAAGAAATTGCAATAAGTCTAAAAGGGCTAAACATGGATATCCCATTAGAAAGTGGAATAACTTCTTTAACATAACTCCTATGAGATTTATTCAACTTCATGGAGGCACTACACTGATTATTGGTTACAAATCAAGGTTCTTACATATTGATTCATCCTGGTTTGATTAGAAGCTTGAAGAACTTGCCATATGTCCAAAAGGGCTAAACATGGATATCCTCATTAGAAAGTGGAATAACTTCTTCAACATAACTCCTATAAAATTAATTCAACTTCATGGAGTCTATACACTGATTAATGGTTCCAAATCAAGCTTCTTACATATTGATTCATCCTGGTTTGATTAGAAGTTTGAAGAACTTTTCATATGTCCAAAAGGGCTAAACATGGATATCCTCATTAGAAATTGGAATACCTTCTTCAACATAACTCCTATTAGATTTATTCAAGTTCATGGAGTCTCTACACTGATTAATAATTCCAAATAAAGCTTCTTACATATTGATTCATTCTGGTTCCATTAGTAGCTTGAAGAAATTGCCATATGTCTAAAAGGGCTAAACATGGATATCCTCATTAGAAAGTGGAATAACTTCTTCAACATAACTCCTATGAGATTTATTCAAATTCATGGAGTATATACACTGATTAATGGTTCCAAATCAAGCTTTTTACATAATGATTCATCCTGGTTTGATTAGAAACTTGAAGAACTTACCATATGTCCAAAAGGGTTAAACATGGATATCCTCATTAGAAATTGGAATACCTTCTTCAACATAACTCCTATTAGATTTATTCAAGTTCATGGAGTCTCTACACTGATTAATAATTCCAAATAAAGCTTCTTACATATTGATTCATCCTGGTTCCATTAGTAGCTGGAAGAATTTGCCATATGTCTAAAAGAGCTAAACATGGATATCCTCATTAGAAAGTGGAATAACTTCTTCAACATAACTCCTATGAGATTTATTCAACATCATGGAGACTCTAAAATAATTAATGATTCCAAATCAAGCTTCTTACATATTGATTCATCCTAGTTTGATTAGAAGCTTGAATAACTTGTCATATGTCCAAAACGGCTAAACATGGATATCTTCATTAGAAAGTGGAATAACTTCTTCAACATAACTCCTATGAGATTTATTCAACTTCATGGAGTCTATACACTGATTAATAGTTCCAAATCAAGCTTCTTACATATTGATTCATCCTTGTTTAATTAGAAGATTGAAGACCTTGTCATATGTCCAAAAGGGCTAAACATGGATATCCTCATTAGAAAGTGGAATAACTTCTTCAACATAACTTCTATTAGATTTATTCAACTTCATGGAGTCTCTACACTGATTAATGGTTCCAAATCAAACTTCTTACATATTTATTCATCCTGGTTAATTAGTAGCTTGAAGAAATTGCCATATGTCTAAAAGGCCTAAACATGGATATTCCATTAGAAAGTGGAATAACTTCTTCAACATAACTCCTATGAGATTTATTCAACTTCATGGAGTCTCTACACTGATTAATCGTTCCAAATTAAGCTTTTTACATATTGATTCATCCTGGTTTGATAAGAAACTTGAAGAACTTGTCATATGTCCAAAAGGGCTAAACATGGATATCCTCATTAGAAAGTGGAATAACTTTTTCAACATAACTCCTATGAGATTTATTCAACTTCATGGATCCTATACATTGATTAATGTTTCCAAATCAAGCATATTACATATTGATTCATCCTGGTTTGATTAGAATCTTGAAGAACTTGCCATATGTCCAAAAGGGCTAAACATGAATATCCTCATTAGAAAGTGGAATAACTTCTTCAACATAACTCCTATAACATTAATTCAAACTTCATTGAGTCTCTACACTGATTAATGGTTCCAAATCAAGCTTCTTACATATTGATTAATCCTTGTTTATTAGAAGCTTGAAGAACTTTCCACATGTCCAAAAGGGCTAAACATGGATATCCTCATTAGAAAGTGGAATAACTTCTTCAACATAACTCCTATTAGATTTATTCAACTTCATGGAGTCTGTAAACTGATTAATGGTTCCAAATCAAGCTTCTTACATATTGATTCATCTTGGTTTGATTAGAAGCTTACAGAACATGTCTTATGTCCAAAAGGGCTAAACATTGATATCCTCATTAGAAAGTGGAATAAATTCTTCAACATAACTCCTATGAGATTTATTCAACTTCCCGGAGTCTCTACACTTATTAATGGTTCCAAATCAAGCTTTTTACATATTGATTCATCCTGTTTTGATAAGAAGCTTGAAGAACTTGTCATATGTCCAAAAGGGCTAAACATGGATATCCTCACTAGAAAGTGGAATAACTTCTTCAACATAACTCCTAAGAGATTTATTCAACTTCATGGAGGCTCTACACTGATTAATGGTTCCAAATCAAGCTTCTTACATATTGATTCAACCTGGTTCCATTAGTAGCTTGATGAACTTGCCATATGTCCAAAAGGGCTAAACATGGATATCCTCATTAGAAAGTGGAATAACTTCTTCAACATAACTCCTATTAGATTTATTCCACTTCATGGAGTCCCTACACTGATTAATGGTTCCAAATCAATCTTCCTACATATTGATTCATCCTGGTTCCATTAGTAGCTTGAAGAGATTAACATATGTCTAAAAGGGCTAAACATGGATATCCTCATTAGAAATTTGAATAACTTCTTCAACATAACTCCTATGAGATTTATTCAACTTCATGGAGGCTCTACACAGATTAATGGTTACAAATCAAGCTTCTTACATATTGATTCATCCTGGTTCCATTAGTTGCTTGAAGAACTTGCCATATGTCCAAAAGGGCTAAACATGGATATCCGCATTAAAAAGTGGAATAACTTCTTCAACATAACTCCTATAAGATTTATTCAACTTCATGGAGTACCTACACTGATTAATGGTTCCAAATCAAGCTTCTTACATATTGATTCATCCTGGCTCCATTAGTAGATTGAAGAACTTGACATATGTCTAAAAGGGCTAAACATGGATATCCTCATTAGAAAGTGGAATAACTTCTTCAACATAACTCCTATGAGATTTATTCAACTTCATGGAGTATCTACACTGATTAATGCTTCTAAATCAAGCTTCTTATATATTTATTCATCCTGGTTTGATTAGAAGCTTGAAGAAATTGTCATATGTCTAAAAGGGCTAAACATGGATATCCTCATTAGAAAGTGGAATAACTTCTTCAACATAACTCCTATGAGATTTATTCAACTTCATGGAGTATCTAAACTGATTAATGGTTCCAAATAAAGCTTCTTACATATTGATTAATCCTGGTTTATTAGAAGTTTGAAGAACTTGTCATATGTCCAAAAGGGCTAAACATGGATATCCTCATTAGAAAGTGGAATAACTTCTTCAACATAACTCCTATTAGATTTATTCAACTTCATGGAGTCTCTACACTGATTAATGGTTCCAAATCAAGCTTCTTACATATTGATTCATCCTGGTTTGTTTAGAAGCTTTAAGAATTTGCCATATGTCCAAAAGGCCTAAACATGGATATCCTCATTAGAAAGTGGAATAACTTCTTCAACATAACTCCTATGAGATTTATTCAACTTCATGGAGTCTCTACACTGATTAATGATTCCAAATCAAACTTCTTACATATTGATTCATCCTGGTTCCATTAGTAGCTTGGAGAACTTGCCATATGTACAAAAGGGCTAAACATGGATATCCTCATTAGAAAATGGAATAACTTCTTCATCATAACTCCTATGAGATTTATTAAACTTCATGGAGTCTATGTTGAAGAAGTTATTCCACTTTCTAATGAGGATCTCCATGTTTAGCCCTTTTAGACATATGAAGAGTTCTTCAAGCTTCTAATCAACCAGGATTAATCAATATGTAAGAATCTAATTTGTAACCATTAATCTGAAGTTGAATAAATCTCATAGGAGTTTTATTGAAGAAGTTATTTCACTTTCTAATGAGGATATCCATGTTTAGCCCTTTTAGATATATTGCAAGTTCTTCAAGCTACTAATGGAACCATGATGAATCAATATGTAAGAAGCTTCATTTGGAACCAATAATCAGTGTAGAGACTCCATGAAGATGAATAAATCTCATAGGAGTTATGTTGAAGAAGTTATTCCACTTTCTAATGAGGATATCCATGTTTAGCACTTTTGGACATACGACAAGTTCTTCAAGCATCTAATAAAACCAGGATGAATCAATATGTAAGAAGCTTGTTTGGAGCCATTAATCAGTTTAGAGATTCCATGAAGTTGAAAAAATCTCATAGGAGTTATGTTGAAAAAGTTTTTGCACTTTCTAATGAGGATATCCATGTTTAGCCCTTTTGGACATATGGCAAGTTCTTCAAGCTTCTAATGAAACCATGATGAATCAATATGTAAAAATCTTGATTTGGAACCATTAACCAGTTTAGAGACTCCATGAAGTTGAATAAATCTCATAGGAGTTTTGTTGAAGAAGGTATTTCACTTTCTAATGAGGATATCCATGTTTAGCCCTTTTAGACATATTGCAAGTTCTTCAAGATACTAATGGAACCATGATGAATCAATATGTAACAAGCTTGATTTGGAACCAATAATCACTGTAGAGACTCCATGAAGATGAATAAATCTCATAGGAGTTATGTTGAAGAAGTTATTCCACTTTCTAATGAGGATATCCATGTTTAGCCCATTTGGACATAAGACAAGTTCTTCAAGCTTCTAATAAAACCAGGATGAATCAATATGTAAGAAGCTTGTTTCGAGCCATTAATCAGTGTAGAGATTCCATGAAGTTGAAAAAATCTCATAGGAGTTATGTTGAAGAAGTTATTCCACTTTCTAATCAGGATATCCATGTTTAGCCCTTTTGGACATATGACAAGTTATTCAAGCTTCTAATGAAACCATGATGAATCAATATGTAAAAATCTTGATTTGGAACCATTAACCAGTGTAGAGACTCCAGGAAATTGAATAAATCTCATAGGAGTTATGTTGAAAAAGTTATTGCACTTTCTAATGAGGATATCCATGTTTAGCCCTTTTGGACATATGGCAAGTTCTTTAAGCTACTAATGGAACCAGGTTGAATCAATATGTAAAAACCTTGATTTGGAACCATTAATCAGTATAGAGCCTCCATGAAGTTGAAGAAATCTCATAGGAGTTATGTTGAAGAAGTTATTCCACTTTCTAATGAAGATATCAATGTTTAGCCCTTTTGGACATATGACAAGTTCTTCAAGCTTCTAAACAAACCAGGATGAATCAATATGTAAAAAGCTTCATTTGGAAACATTAATCAGTGTAGAGACTCCAGGAAGTTGAATAAATCTCATAGGAGTTATGTTGAAGAAGTTATTCCACTTTCTAATGAGGATATCCATGTTTAGCCCTTTTAGACATATGGCAATTTCTTCAAGCTACTAATGGAACCAGGATGAATTAATATGTAAGAAGCTTGATTTGGAACCATTAATCAGTGTAGATACTCCATGAAGTTGAGTAAATCTCATAGGAGTTATGTTGAAGAAGTTATTCCACTTTCTAATGAGGATATCCATGTTTAGCCCTTTTAGACATATGGCAAGTTCTTAAAGCTACTAATGGAACCAGGATGAATCAATACTTAAGCAGCTTGATTTGGAACCATTAATCAGTGTAGAGACTCCATGAAGTTCAATAAATCTCACAGGAGTTATGTTGAAGAAGTATTCAACTTTCTAATGAGGATATTCATGTTTACTCATTTTAGACATATGGCAGTTTCTTCAAGCTACTAATGGAACCAGGATGAATTAATATGTAAGAAGCTTGATTTGGAACCATTAAGCAGTGTAGATACTCCATGAAGTTGAATAAATCTCATAGGAGTTATGTTGAAGAAGTTATTTCACTTTCTAATGAGGATATCCATGTTTAGCCCTTTTAGACATATGGCAAGTTCTTCAAGCTACTAATGGAACCAGGATGAATCAATATGTAAGAAGCTTTATTTGGAACCATTAATCAGTGTAGGTACTCCATGAAGTTGAATAAATCTTATAGGAGTTATGTTGAAGAAGTTATTCAACTTTCTAATGCGGATATCCATGTTTAGCCCTTTTGGACATATGGCAAGTTTTTCAAACAACTAATGGAACCAGGATGAATCAATATGTAAGAAGCTTGACTTGTAACCATTAATCTGTGTAGAGCCTCCATGAAGTTGAATAAATCTCATAGGACTTATGTTGAAGAAGTTATTCCACTTTCTAATGAGGATATCCATGTTTAGCCCTTTTGGACATATGACAAGTTCTTCAAGCTTCTAATCAAAGCAGGATGAATCAATAGGTAAGAAGCTTGATTTGGAACCATTAATCAATATATAGACTCCATGAAGTTGAATTAATTTTATAGGAGTTATGTTGAAGAAGTTATTCCACTTTCTAATGAGGATAGCTATGTTTAGCCCTTTTGGACATATGTCAAGTTCTTCAAGCTTCTAATCAAACCAAGATGAATCAATATGTAAGATTCTTTTTTGGAACCATTAATCAGTGTAGAGATCCATGAAGTTGAATAAATCTCATAGGAGTTATGTTGAAGAAGTTATTCTACTTTTTAATGAGGGTATCTATGTTTAGCCCTTTTGGACATATGACAAGTTCTTCAAGCTTCTAATCAAACCAGGATGAATCAATATGTAAGAAGCTTGATTTGGAACCAATAATCAGTGTAGAGACTCCATGAAGTTGAATAAATCTAATAGGAGTTATGTTGAAGAAGTTATTCCACTTTCTAATGAGGATATCCATGTTTAGCCCTTTTGGACATATGACAAGTTCTTCAAGCTTCTAATCAAACCAGGATGAATCAACATGTAAGAAGCTTGATTTGGAACCATTAACCAATGTATAGACCCCATGAAGTTGAATTAATTTTATAGGAGTTATGTTGAAGAAGTTATTCCACTTTCTAATGAGGATATCCATGTTTAGCCCTTTTGGACACATGGCAAGTTCTTCAAGCTTCTAATCAAACCAGGATGAACCAATATGTAAGAAGCTTGATTTGGAACAATTAACCAATGTATAGACTCCATGAAGTTGAATTAATTTTATAGGAGTTATGTTGAAGAAGTTACTCCACTTTCTAATGAGGATATCCATGTTTAGCCCTTTTGGACATATGGCAAGTTCTTCAAGCTACTAATGGAACCAGGTTGAATCAATAAGTAAGAAGCTTTATTTGGACCATTATTCAGTGTAGAGCCTCCATGAAGTTGAATAAATCTCATAGGAGTTATGTTGAAGAAGTTATTCCACTTTCTAATGAGGATATCCATGTTTAGCCCTTTTGGACATATGACAAGCTCTTCAAGCTTCTAATCAAACCAGGATGAATCAATATGTAAGAAGATTGATTTGGAACCATTAATCAGTGTAGAGTCTCCATGAAGTTCAATAAATCTCACAGGAGTCATGTTGAAGAAGATATTCCACTTTATAATGAGGATATTCATGTTTAGCCCTTTTAGACATATGTCAATTTCTTCAAGCTACTAATGGAACCAGGATGAATTAATATGTAAGAAGCTTGATTTGGAACCATTAATCAGTGTAGAGACTCCATGAAGATGAATAAATCTAATAGGAGTTATGCTGAAGAAGTTATTCCACTTTCTAATGAGGATATCCATGTTTAGCCCTTTTGGACATATGACAATTTGTTCAAGCTTCTAATCAAACCAGGATGAATCAATGTGTAAGAAGCTTGATTTGGAACCATTAATCAGTGCATAGACTCCATGAAGTTGAATAAATTTCATAGGAGTTATGTTGAAGAAGTTATTCCACTTTCTAATGAGGATATCCATGTTTAGCCCTTTTAGACATATGGCAATTTCTTCAAGTTTCTAATAAACCAGGATAAATCAATATGTAAGAAGCTTGATTCGGAACATTAATCAGTGTATAGACTCCATGAAGTTGAATAAATCTCATATGAGTTATGTTGAAGAAGTTATTCCACTTTCTAATGAGGATATCCATGTTTAGCCCTTTTGGACATAAGACAAGTTCTTCAAGCTTCTAATCAAACCAGGATGAATCAATATGTAAGAAGCTTGATTTGGAACCATTTATCAGCGTAGAGACTCCATGAAGTTGAATAAATCTAATAGGAGTTATGTTGAAGAAGTTCTTCCACTTTCTAATGAGGATATCCATGTTTAGCCCTTTTGGACATATGGCAAGTTCTTCAAGCTTCTAATAAACCAGGATTAATCAATATATAATAAGCTTGATTTGGAACAATTAATCAGTGTATAGACTCCATGAAGTTGAATAAATCTCATAGGAGTTATGTTGAAGAAGTTATTCCACTTTCTAATGAGCATATCCATGTTTAGCCCTTTTAGACATATGGCAATTTCTTCAAGTTTCTAATAAACCAGGATTAATCAATATGTAAGAAGCTTGATTTGGAACCATTAATCAGTGTATAGACTCCATGAAGTTGAATAATTCTCATAGGAGTTATGTTGACGAAATTATTCCACTTTCTAATGAGGATATCCATGTTTAGCCCTTTTGGACATAAGACAAGTTCTTCAAGCTTCTAATCAAACCAGGATGAATCAATATGTAAGAAACTTGATTTGGAACCATTAATCAGCGTAGAGACGCCATGAAGTTGAATAAATCTAATAGGAGTTATGTTGAAGAAGTTATTCCACATTCTAATGAGGATATCCATGTTTAGCCCTTTTGGACATATGGAAAGTTCTTCAAGCTTCTAATCAAACAAGGATGAATAAATATATAATAAGCTTGATTTGGAACAATTAATCAGTGTATAGACTCCATGAAGTTGAATAAATCTCATAGGAGTTATGTTGAAGAAGTTATTCCACTTTCTAATAAGGATATCCATGTTTAGCCCTGTTGGACATATGGCAAGTTCTTCAAGCTACTAATCGAACAAGGATGAATCAATATGTAAGAAGCTTTATTGGGAACCATTATTCAGTGAAGAGCCTCCATAAAGTTGAATAAATCTCATAGAAGTTATGTTAAAGAAGTTATTCCACTTTCTAATGAGGATATCCATGTATAGCCCTTTTAGACATATGGCAAGTTCTTCAAGCTACTAATGGAACCAGGATGAACCAATATGTAAGAAGCTTGATTTGGAACCATTAATCAGTGTAGAGACTCCATGAAGATGAATAAATCTAATAGGAGTTATGCTGAAGAAGTTATTCCACTTTCTAATGAGGATATCCATGTTTAGCCCTTTTAGACATATGACAATTTCTTCAAGCTTCTAATCAAACCAGGATGAATCAATGTGTAAGAAGCTTGATTTGGAACCATTAATCAGTGTATAGACTCCATGAAGTTGAATAAATTTCATAGGAGTTATGTTGAAGAAGTTATTCCACTTTCTAATGAGGATATCCATGTTTAGCCCTTTTAGACATATGGCAATTTCTTCAAGTTTCTAATAAACCAGGATTAATCAATATGTAAGAAGCTTGATTTGGAACATTAATCAGTGTATAGACTCCATGAAGTTGAATAAATCTCAT
>MU107067.1:21359-39895 GCA_012274485.2 Sinapis alba | reverse complement strand
AATGAGGATATCCATGTTAGGCCTTTTGGACATATGACAAGTTCTTCAAGCTTGTAATCAAACCAGGATGAATCAATATGTAAGAAGCTTAATTTGGAACCATTAATCAGTGTATAGACTCCATGAAGTTGAACAAATCTCACAGGAGTTATGTTTAAGAAGTTATTCCACTTTCTAATGAGGATATCCATGTTTAGCCCTTTTGGACATATGACAAGTTCTTCAAGCTTCTAATCAAACCAGGATGAATCAATATGTAAGAAGATTGATTTGGAACAATTATTAAGTGTATAGACTCCATGAGGTTGAATAAATCTCATAGGAGTTATGTTGAAGAGGTTATTCCACTTTATAATGAGGATATCCATGTTTAGCCGTTTTGGACATATGACAAGTTCTCAAAGCTTCAAATCAATCCAGGATGAATCAATATATAAGATGCTTTATTTGGAACCATTAATCAGTGTAGAGACTCCATGAAGTTGAATAAATCTCATATGAGTTATGTTGAAGAAGTTATTCCACTTTCTAATGAGGATATCCACGTTTAGCCCTTTTGGACTTATGACAAGTTCTTCAATCTTCTAATCAAACCAGGATGAATCAATATATAAGATGTTTTATTTGGAACCATTAATCAGTGTATAGACTCCATGAAGTTGAATAAATCTCATAGGGGTTATGTTGAAGAAGTTATTCCACTTTCTAATGAGGATATCCATGTTAGGCCTTTTGGACATATGACAAGTTCTTCAAGCTTGTAATCAAACCAGGATGAATCAATATGTAAGAAGCTTGATTTGGAACCATTAATCAGTGTATAGACTCCATGAAGTTGAACAAATCTCACAGGAGTTATGTTTAAGAAGTTATTCCACTTTCTAATGAGGATATCCATGTTTAGCCCTTTTGGACATATGACAAGTTCTTCAAGCTTCTAATCAAACCAGAATGAATCAATATGTAAGAAGCTTGATTTGGAACCATTAATCAGTGTATATACTCCATGAAGTTAAATAAATCTCATAGGAGTTATGTTGAAGAAGTTATTCCACTTTCTAATAAGGATATACATGTTTAGCCGTTTTGGAGATATGACAAGTTTTTTAAGCTTCTAATCAAACCAGGATGAATCAATATAAAAGAATCTTTATTTGGAACCATTAATCAGTGTATAGACTCCATGAAGTTTAATAAATCTCATTGGAGTTATGTTGAAGAAGTTATTCCACTTTCTAATGAGGATATTTATGTTTAGCCCTTTTGGACATATGACAAGTTCTTCAAGCTTCTAATCAAACCATAATGAATCAATATGTAAGAAGCTTGATTTGGAACCATTAATCAGTGTATAGACTCCATGAAGTTGAATAAATCTCATAGGAGTTATGTTTAAGAAGTTATTCCACTTTCTAATGAGGATATCCATGTTTAGCCCTTTTGGACATATGACAAGTTCTTCAAGCTTCTAATCAAACCAGAATGAATCAATATGTAAGAAGCTTGATTTGGAACCATTAATCAGTGTATATACTCCATGAATTTGAATAAATCTCATAGGAGTTTTGTTGAAGAAGTTATTCCACTTTCCAATAAGGATATCGACGTTTAGCCCTTTTGGACTTATGACAAGTTCTTCAATCTTCTAATCAAACCAGGATGAATCAATATATAAGATGCTTTATTTGGAACCATTAATCAGTGTATAGACTCCATGAAGTTGAATAAATCTCATAGGAGTTATGTTGAAGAAGTTATTCCACTTTCTAATGAGGATATCCATGTTTAGCCCTTTTGGACATATGACAAGTTCTTCAAGCTTCTAATCAAACCAGGATGAATCAATATGTAAGAAACTTGATTTGGAACCATTAATCATTGTAGAGACTCCAGGAAGTTGAATATATCTCATAGGAGTTATGTTCAAGAAGTTATTCCACTTTCTGATGAGGATATCCATGTTTAGCCCTTTTGGACATATGGCAAGTTCTTCAAGCTACTAATGGAACCAGGATGAATCAATAGGTATGATTCTTGATTTGTAACCATTAATCATCTTAGAGGCTCCATGAAGTTGAATAAATCTCATAGGAGTTATGTTGAAGAAGTTATTCCACTTTCTAATGAGGATATCCACGTTCAACCCTTTTGGACATATGACAAGTTCTTCAAGCTTCGAATCAAACTAGGATGAATCAATATATAAGAATCTTTATTTGGAACCATTAATCAGTGTATAGACTCCATGAAGTTGAATAAATCTCATAGGAATTATGTTGAAGAAGTTATTCCACTTTCTAATGAGGATATCCATGTTTAGCCCTTTTGGACATATGACAAGTTCTTCAAGCTTGTAATCAAACCAGGATGAATCAATATGTAAGAAGCTTGATTTGGAACCATTAATCAGTGTATGGACTCCATGAAGTTTAATAAATCTCATAGGAGTTATGTTGAAGAAGTTATTCCACTTTCTAATGAGGATATCCATGTTTAGCCCTTTTGGAAATATGACAAGTTCTTCAAGCTTCTAATCAAACCAGGATGAATCAATATGTAAGAAGATTGATTTGGAACAATTATTAAGTGTATAGACTCCATGAGGTTGAATAAATCTCATAGGAGTTATGTTGAAGAAGTTATTCCAGTTTCTAATAAGGATATCCATGTTTAGCCGTTTTGGACATATGACAAGTTTTTCAAGCTTCTAATCAAACCAGGATGAATCAATATAAAAGAATCTTTATTTGGAACCATTAATCAGTGTATAGACTCCATGAAGTTGAATAAATCTCATAGGAGTTATGTTGAAGAAGTTATTCCACTTTCTAATGAGGATATCCATGTTTAGCCCTTTTGGACATATGACAAGTTCTTCAAGCTTTTAATCAAACCAGAATGAATCAATATGTAAGAAGCTTGATTTGGAACCATTAATCAGTGTATATACTCCATGAAGTTGAATAAATCTCATAGGAGTTCTGTTGAAGAAGTTATTCCACTTTCTAATAAGGATATCCATGTTTAGCCCTTTTGGACATATGACAAGTTCTTCAAGCTTCTAATCAAACCAGGATGAATCAATATGTAAGAAACTTGATTTGGAACCATTAATCATTGTAGAGACTCCAGGAAGTTGAATAAATCTCATAAGAGTTATGTTGAAGAAGTTATTCCACTTTCTAATGAGGATATCCATGTTTAGCTCTTTTGGACATATGGCAAGTTCTTCAAGCTACTAATGGAACTAGGATGAATCTCATAGGAGTTATGTTGAAGAAGTTATTCCACTTTTTAATGAGGATATCCATGTTTAGCCCTTTTGGACATATGACAAGTTCTTCAAGCTTCTAATCGAACCAGAATGAATCAATATGTAAGAAGCTTGATTTGGAACCATTAATCAGTGTATATACTCCATGAAGTTGAATAAATCTCATAGGAGTTATGTTGAAAAAGTTATTACACTTTCTAATAAGGATATCCATGTTTAGCCCTTTTGGACATATGACAAGTTTTTCAAGCTTCTAATCAAACCAGGATGAATCAATATCTAAGAAGTTTAATTTGGAACCATTAATCATTGTAGAGACTCCAGGAAGTTGAATAAATCTCATAGGAGTTATGTTTAAGAAGTTATTCCACTTTCTAATGAGGATATCCATGTTTAGCCCTTTTGGACATATGACAAGTTCTTTAAGCTTCTAATCAAACGAGAATGAATCAATATGTAAGAAGCTTGATTTGGAACCATTAATAAGTGTATATACTCCATGAAGTTGAATAAATCTCATAGGAGTTCTGTTGAAGAAGTTAATCCACTTTCTAATAGGGATATCCATGTTTAGCCCTTTTGGACATATGACAAGTTTTTCAAGCTTCTAATCAAACCAGGATGAATCAATATCTAAGAAGCTTGATTTGGAACCATTAATCAGTGTAGAGACTCCATGAAGTTGAATAAATCTCATAGGAGTTATGTTGAAGAAGTTATTCCACTTTCTAATGAGGATATCCATGTTTAGCCCTTTTGGACATATGACAAGTTCTTCAAGCTTCTAATCAAACCATGATGAATCAATATGTAAGAAGCTTGATTTTGAACCATTAATAAGTGTATAGACTCCATGAGGTTGAATAAATCTCATAGGAGTTATGTTGAAGAAGTTATTCCAATTTCTAATGAGGATATCCATGTTTAGCCCTTTTGGACATATGACAAGTTCTTCAAGCTTCTAATCAAACCAGGATGAATCAATATGTAAGAAACTTGATTTGGAACCATTTATCATTGTAGAGACTCCAGGAAGTTGAATAAATCTCATAGGAGTTATGTTGAAGAAGTTATTCCACTTTCTAATGAGGATATCCATGTTTAGCCCTTTTGGACATATGGCAAGTTCTTCAAGCTACTAATGGAACCAGGATGATTCAATATGTAAGAAGCTTGATTTGTAACCATTAATCAGTTTAGAGGCTCCATGAAGTTGAATAAATCTCATAGGAGTTATGTTGAAGAAGTTATTCCACTTTCTAATAAGGATATCCATGTTTAGCCCTTTTGGACATATGACAAGTTTTTCAAGCTTCTAATCAAACCAGGATGAATCAATATCTAAGAAGCTTGATTTGGAACCATTAATCATTGTAGAGACTCCAGGAAGTTGAATAAATCTCATAGGAGTTATGTTGAAGAAGTTATTCCACTTTCTAATGAGGATATCCATGTTTAGTCCTTTTGGACATATGGCAAGTTCTTCAAGCTTGTAATCAAACCAGGATGAATCAATATGTAAGAAGCTTGATTTGGAACCATTAATCAGTTTAGAGGCTTCATGAAGTTGAATAAATCTCATAGGAGTTATGTTGAAGAAGTTATTCCACTTTCTAATGAGGATATCCACGTTTAGCCCTTTTGGACATATGACAAGTTCTTCAAGCTTCGAATCAAACCAGGATGAATAAATATGTAAGAAGCTTGATTTGGAACCATTAATCAGTGTAGAGACTCCATGAGGTTGAATAAATCTCATAGGAGTTATGTTGAAGAGGTTATTCCACTTTATAATGAGGATATCCACGTTTAACCCTTTTGGACATATGACAAGTTCTTCAAGCTTCTAATCAAACCAGAATGAATCAATATGTAAGAAGATTTGGAACCATTAATCAGTGTATATACTCCATGAAGTTGAATAAATCTCATAAGAGTTATGTTGAAGAAGTTATTCCACTTTCTAATAAGGATATCCATGTTTAGCCGTTTTGGACATATGACAAGTTTTTCAAGCTTCTAATCAAACCAGGATGAATCAATATAAAAGAATCTTTATTTGGAACCATTAATCAGTGTATAGACTCCATGAAGTTTAATAAATCTCATAGGAGTTATGTTGAAGAAGTTATTCCACTTTCTAATGAGGATATCCATGTTTAGCCCTTTTGGACATATGGCAAGTTCTTCAAGCTTGTAATCAAACCAGGATGAATCAATATGTAAGAAGCTTGATTTGGAACCGATAATCAGTGTAGAGACTCCATGAAGTTGAATAAATCTCATAGGAGTTATGTTGAAGAAGTTATTCCACTTTCTAATGAGGATGTCCATGTTTAACCCTTTTGGACATATGACAAGGTCTTCAAGCTTCTAATCAAACCAGAATGAATCAATATGTAAGAAGCTTGATTTGGAACCATTAATCAGTGTATATACTCCATGAAGTTGATTAAATCTCATAGGAGTTATGTTGAAGAAGTTATTCCACTTTCTAATAAGGATATCCATGTTTAGCCATTTTGGACATATGACAAGTTTTTCAAGCTTCGAATCAAACCAGGATGAATCAATATAAAAGAATCTTTATTTGGACCCATTAATCAGTGTATAGACTCCATGAAGTTTAATAAATCTCATAGGAGTTATGTTGAAGAAGTTATTCCACTTTCTAATGAGGATATCCATGTTTAGCCCTTTTGGACATATGGCAAGTTCTTCAAGCTTGTAATCAACCCAGGATGAATCAATATGTAAGAAGCTTGATTTGGAACCATTAATAAGTATATAGACTCCATGAAGTTTAATAAATCTAATAGGAGTTATGTTGAAGAAGTTATTCCACTTTCTAATGAGGATGTCCATGTTTAGCCCTATTGGACATATGACAAGTTCTTCAAGCTTCTAATCAAACCAGAATGAATCAATATGTAAGAAGCTTGATTTGGAACCATTAATCAGTGTATATACTCCATGAAGTTGAATAAATCTCATAGGAGTTATGTTGAAGAAGTTATTCCACTTTCTAATAAGGATATCCATGTTTAGCCCTTTTGGACATATGACAAGTTTTTCAAGCTTCTAATCAAACCAGGATGAATCAATATCTAAGAAGCTTGATTTGGAACCATTAATCATTGTAGAGACTCCAGGAAGTTGAATAAATCTCATAGGAGTTATGTTGAAGAAGTTATTCCACTTTCTAATGAGGATATCCATGTTTAGTCCTTTTGGACATATGGCAAGTTCTTCAAGCTACTAATGGAACCAGGATGAATCAATATGTAAGAAGCTTGATTTGTAACCATTAATCAGTTTAGAGGCTCCATGAAGTTGAATAAATCTCATAGGAGTTATGTTGAAGAAGTTATTCCACTTTCTAATGAGGATATCCACGTTTAGCCCTTTTGGACATATGACAAGTTCTTCAAGCTTCGAATCAAACCAGGATGAATAAATATGTAAGAAGCTTGATTTGGAACCATTAATCAGTGTAGAGACTCCATGAGGTTGAATAAATCTCATAGGAGTTATGTTGAAGAGGTTATTCCACTTTATAATGAGGATATCCATGTTTAGCCCTTTTGGACATATGACAAGTTCTTAAAGCTTCTAATCAAACCAGGATGAATAAATATGTAAGAAGCTTGATTTGGAACCATTAATCAGTGTAGAGACTCCATGAGGTTGAATAAATCTCATAGGAGTTATGTTGAAGAAGTTATTCCACTTTCTAATGAGGATATCGACGTTTAGCCCTTTTGGACTTATGACAAGTTCTTCAATCTTCTAATCAAACCAGGATGAATCAATATATAAGATGCTTTATTTGGAACCATTCATCAGTGTATAGACTCCATGAAGTTGAATAAATCTCATAGGAGTTATGTTGAAGAAGTTATTCCACTTTCTAATGAGGATATCCATGTTAGGCCTTTTGGACATATGACAAGTTCTTCAAGCTTGTAATCAAACCAGGATGAATCAATATGTAAGAAGCTTGATTTGGAACCATTAATCAGTGTATAGACTCCATGAAGTTGAATAAATCTCATAGGAGTTATGTTTAAGAAGTTATTCCACTTTCTAATGAGGATATCCATGTTTAGCCGTTTTGGACTTATTACAAGTTCTTCAAGCTTCTAATCAAACCAGAATGAATCAATATGTAAGAAGCTTGATTTGGAACCATTAATCAGTGTATATACTCCATGAAGTTGAATAAATCTCATAGGAGTTCTGTTGAAGAAGTTATTCCACTTTCTAATGAGGATATCGACGTTTAGCCCTTTTGGACTTATGACAAGTTCTTCAATCTTCTAATCAAACCAGGATGAATCAATATATAAGATGCTTTATTTGGAACCATTAATCAGTGTATAGACTCCATGAAGTTGAATATATCTCATAGGAGTTATGTTGAAGAAGTTATTCCACTTTCTAATGAGGATATCCATGTTAGGCGTTTTGGACATATGACAAGTTCTTCAAGCTTGTAATCAAACCAGGATGAACCAATATGTAAGAAGCTTGATTTGGAACTATTAATCAGTGTATAGACTCCATAAAGTTGAATAAATCTCATAGGAGTTATGTTTAAGAAGTTATTCCACTTTCTAATGAGGATATCCATGTTTAGCCCTTTTGGACATATGACAAGTTCTTCAAGCTTCTAATCAAACCAGAATGAATCAATATGTAAGAAGCTTGATTTGGAACCATTATTCAGTGTATATACTCCATGAAGTTGAATAAATCTCATAGGAGTTATGTTGAAGAAGTTATTCCACTTTCTAATGAGAATATCCATGTTTAGCCCTTTTTGACATATGACAAGCTCTTCAAGCTTGTAATCAAACCAGGATGAATCAATATGTAAGAAGCTTGATTTGGAACCATTAATCAGTGTATAGACTCCATGAAGTTTAATAAATCTCATAGGAATTATGTTGAAGAAGTTATTCCACTTTCTAATGAGGATATCCATGTTTAGCCCTTTTGGACATATGACAAGTTCTTCAAGCTTCTAATCAAACCAGGATGAATCAATATGTAAGAAGATTGATTTGGAACAATTAATAACTGTATAGACTCCATGAGGTTGAATAAATCTCATAGGAGTTATGTTGAAGAGGTTATTCCACTTTATAATGAGGATATCCATGTTTAGCCCTTTTGGACATATGACAAGTTCTTAAAGCTTCTAATCAAACCAAGATGAATCAATATGTAAGAAGCTTGATTTGGAACCATTAATCAGTGTAGAGACTCCATGAGGTTGAATAAATCTCATAGGAGTTATGTTGAAGAAGTTATTCCACTTTCTAATGAGGATATCGACGTTTAGCCCTTTTGGACTTATGACAAGTTCTTCAATCTTCTAATCAAACCAGGATGAATCAATATATAAGATGATTTATTTTTAACCATTCATCAGTGTATAGACTCCATGAAGTTGAATAAATCTCATAGGAGTTATGTTGAAGAAGTTATTCCACTTTCTAATGAGGATATCCATGTTAGGCCTTTTGGACATATGACAAGTTCTTCAAGCTTGTAATCAAACTAGGATGAATCAATATGTAAGAAGCTTGATTTGGAACCATTAATCAGTGTATAGACTCCATGAAGTTGAATAAATCTCATAGGAGTTATGTTTAAGAAGTTATTTCACTTTCTAATGAGGATATCCATGTTTAGCCCTTTTGGACATATGACAAGTTCTTCAAGCTTCTAATCAAACCAGAATAAATCAATATGTAAGAAGCTTGATTTGGAACCATTAATCAGTGTGTATACTCCATGAAGTTAAATAAATCTCATAGGAGTTATGTTGAAGAAGTTATTCCACTTTTTAATAAGGATATCCATGTTTAGCCGTTTTGGACATATGACTAGTTTTTCAAGCTTCTAATCAAACCAGGATGAATCAATATAAAAGTATCTTTATTTGGAACCATAAATCAGTGTATAGACTCCATGAAGTAGAATAAATCTCATAGGAGTTATGTTGAAGAAGTTATTCCACTTTCTAATGAGGATATCCATGTTTAGCCCTTTTGGACATATGGCAAGTTCTTCAACTTGTAATCAAACCAGGATGAATCAATATGTAAGAAGCTTGATTTGGAACCATTAATCAGTGTATAGACTCCATGAAGTTGAATAAATCTCATAGGAGTTATGTTGAAGAAGTTATTCCACTTTCTAATGAGGATATCCATGTTTAGCCCTTTTGGACATATGACAAGTTCTTCAAGCTTTTAATCAAACCAGAATGAATCAATATGTAAGAAGCTTGATTTGGAACCATTAATCAGTGTATAGACTCCATGAAGTTTAATAAATCTCATAGGAGTTATGTTGAAGAAGTTATTCCACTTTCTAATGAGGATATCCATGTTTAGCCCTTTTGGACATATGGCATGTTCTTCAAGCTTGTAATCAAACCAGGATGAATCAATATGTAAGAAGCTTTATTTGGACCCATTAATCAGTGTAGAGACTCCATGAAGTTGAATAAATCTCATAGGAGTTATGTTGAAGAAGTTATTCCACTTTCTAATGAGGATATCCAGGTTTAACCCTTTTGGACATATGACAAGTTCTTCAAGCTTCTAATCAAACCAGAATGAATCAATATGTAAGAAGCTTGATTTGGAACCATTAATCAGTGTATATACTCCATGAAGTTGAATAAATCTCATAGGAGTTATGTTGAAGAAGTTATTCCACTTTCTAATAAGGATATCCATGTTTAGCCGTTTTGGACATATGACTAGTTTTTCAAGCTTCTAATCAAACCAGGATGAATCAATATAAAAGTATCTTTATTTGGAACCATTAATCAGTGTATAGACTCCATGAAGTTGAATAAATCTCATAGGAGTTATGTTGAAGAAGTTATTCCACTTTCTAATGAGGATATCCATGTTTAGCCCTTTTGGACATATGGCAAGTTCTTTAAGCTTGTAATCAAACCAGGATGAATCAATATGTAAGAAGCTTGATTTGAAACCATTAATCAGTTTTTAGACTCCATGAAGTTTAATAAATCTAATAGGAGTTATGTTGAAGAAGTTATTCCACTTTCTAATGAGGATATCCATGTTTAGCCCTTTTGGACATATGACAAGTTCTTCAAGCTTCTAATCAAACCAGAATGAATCAATATGTAAGAATCTTGATTTGGAACCATTAATCAGTGTATATACTCCATGAAGTTGAATAAATCTCATAGGAGTTATGTTGAAGAAGTTATTCCACTTTCTAATAAGGATATCCATGTTTAGCCCTTTTGGACATATGACAAGTTTTTCAAGCTTCTAATCAAACCAGGATGAATCAATATCTAAGAAGCTTGATTTGGATCCATTAATCATTGTAGAGACTCCAGGAAGTTGAATAAATCTCATAGGAGTTATGTTGAAGAAGTTATTACACTTTCTAATGAGGATATCCATGTTTAGTCCTTTTTGACATATGGCAAGTTCTTCAAGCTACTAATGGAACCAGGATGAATCAATATGTAAGAAGCTTGATTTGTAACCATTAATCAGTTTAGAGGCTCCATGAAGTTGAATAAATCTCATAGGAGTTATGTTGAAGAAGTTATTCCACTTTCTAATGAGGATATCCACGTTTAGCCCTTTTGGACATATGACAAGTTCTTCAAGCTTCGAATCAAACCAGGATAAATAAATATATAAGAATCTTTATATGGAACCATTAATCAGTTTAGAGCCTCCATGAAGTTGAATAAATCTCATAGGAGTTATATTGAAGAAGTTATTCCACTTTCTAATGAGGATATCCATGTTTAGCCCTTTTGGACATATGACAAGTTCTTCAAGCTTGTAATCAAACCAGGATGAATCAATATGTAAGAAACTTTATTTGGAACCATTAATCAGTGTAGAGACTCCATGAAGTTGAATAAATCTCATAGGAGTTAGGTTGAAGAAGTTATTCCACTTTCTAATGAGGATATCCACGTTTAGCCCTTTTGGACATATGACAAGTTCTTCAAGCTTCTAATCAAACCAGGATGAATCAATATATAAGAAGCTTTATTTGTAACCATTTATCAAGACTCCATGAAGTTGAATAAATCTCATAGGAGTTATGTTAAAGAAGTTATTCCACTTTGTAATGAGGATATCCATGGTTAGCCATTTTGGACATATGATAAGTTCTTCAAGCTTCTAATCAAACCAGGATGAATCAATATGTAAGAAGCTTGATTTATAACCATTAATCAGTGTAGAGACTCCATGAAGTTGAATAAATCTCATAGGAGTTCTGTTAAAGAAGTTATTCCACTTTCTAATGAAGATATTCATGTTTAGCCGTTTTGGACATATGGCAAGTTCTTTAAGCTACTAATGGAACCAAGATGAATCAATATGTAAGAATCTTGATTTGGAACCATTAATCAGTGTAGAGACTCCATGAAGTTGAATAAATCTCATAGGAGTTATGTTGAAGAAGTTATTCCACTTTCTAATGAGGATATCCATGTTTACGCATTTTGGACATATGATAAGTTCTTCAAGCTTTTAATTAAACCAGGATGAAACAATATGTAAGAAGCTTGATTTGAACCATTAATCATTGTAGAGACTCCAGGAAGTTGAATAAATCTCATAGGAGTTATGTTGAAGAAGTTATTCCACTTTCTAATGAGGATATTCATGTTTAGCCCTTTTGGACATATGGTTAGTTCTTCAAGCTACTAATGGAACCAGGATGAATCCATATGTAAGAAGCTTGATTTGTAACCATTAATAAGTTTAGAGCCTCCATGAAGTTGAATAAATCTCATAGGAGTTAGGTTGAAGAAGTTATTCCACTTTCAAATGAGAATATCCACGTTTAGCCCTTTTGGACATATGACAAGTTCTTCAAGCTTCTAATCAAACCAGGATGAATCAATATATAAGAAGCTTTATTTGGAACCATTAATCAGTGTAGATACTCCATGAAATTGAATAAATCTCATAGGAGTTATATTGAAGAAGTTATTCCACTTTCTAATGAGGATATCCATGTTTAGCCCTTTTGAACATATGGCAAGTTGTTTAAGCTTCTAATCAAACCAGGATGAATCAATATGTAAGAAGCTTGATTTGGAACCACTAATCAATGTAGAGACTCCATGAAGTTGAATAAATTTGATACGAATTATGTTAAAGAAGTTATTCCACTTTCTAATGAGGATATCCATGTTTAGCCCTTTTGGACATATGAAAGTTCTTCAAGCTTCTAATCAAACCAGGATGAATCAATATGTAAGAGCTTGATTTGGAACCATTAATAAATGTATAGACTCCATGAAGTTGAATAAATCTCATAGGAGTTATGTTGAAGAAGTTATTCCACTTTCTAATGAGGATATCCATGTTTAGCCTTTTGAACATATGACAAGTTCTTCAAGCTTCTAATCAAACCATGATGAATCAATATCTAAGAAGCTTGATTTGGAACCACTAATCAGTGTAGAGACTCCATGAAGTTGATTAAATCTCATAGGAGTTATGTTGAAGAAGTTATTCCACTTTCTAATGAGTATATTCATGTTTAGCCCTTTTGGACATATGGCAAGTTCTTCAAGCTACTAATGGAACCAGGATGAATCAATATGTAAGAAGCTTGATTTGGAACCATTAATAAGTGTATAGACTCCATGAGGTTGAATAAATCTCATAGGAGTTATGTAGAAGAAATTATTCCACTTTCTAATGAGGATATCCATGTTTAGCCCTTTTGGATATATGGCAAGTTCTTCAAGATACTAATGGAACCAGGATGAATCAATATGTAAGAAGCTTGATTTGTAACCATTAATCAGTTTAGAGCCTCCATGAAGTTGAATAAATCTCATAGGAGTTATGTTGAATAAATTATTCCACTTTCTAATGAGGATATCCACTTTTAGCCCTTTTGGACATATGACAAGTTCTTCAAGCTTCTAATCAAACCAGGATGAGTCAATATATAAGAATCTTTATTTGGAACCATTAATCAGTGTATAGACTCCATGAACTTGAATAAATCTCGTAGGAGTTATGTTGAAGAAGTTATTCCACTTTCTAATGAGGATATCCATGTTAAGCCCTTTTGGACATATGACAAGTTCTTCAAGCATGTAATCAAACCAGGATGAATCAATATGTAAGAATCTTGATTTGGAACCATTAATCAGTGTAGAGACTCCATGAAGTTGAATAAATCTCATAGGAGTTATGTTGAATAAATTATTCCACTTTCTAATGAGGATATCCACTTTTAGCCCTTTTGGACATATGACAAGTTCTTCAAGCTTCTAATCAAACCAGGATGAGTCAATATATAAGAATCTTTATTTGGAACCATTAATAAGTGTATAGACTCCTTGAAGTTGAATAAATCTCGTAGGAGTTATGTTGAAGAAGTTATTCCACTTTCTAATGAGGATATCCATGTTTAGCCCTTTTGGACATATGACAAGTTCTTCAAGCATGTAATCAAACCAGGATGAATCAATATGTAAGAATCTTGATTTGGAACCATTAATTAGTGTAGAGACTCCATGAAGTTGAATTAATCTCATAGGAGTTAGGTTGAAGAAGTTATTCCACTTTCAAATGAGGATATCCACGTTTAGCCCTTTTGGACATATGACAAGTTCTTCAAGCTTCTAATCAAACCAGGATGAATCAATATATAAGAAGCTTTATTTGTAACCATTTATCAGTGTATAGACTCCATGAAGTTGAATAAATCTCATAGGAGTTATGTAAAGAAGTTATTCCATTTTCTAATGAGGATATCCATGTTTAGCCATTTTGGATATATGATAAGTTCTTCAAGCTTCTAATCAAACCAGGATGAATCAATATGTAAGAAGCTTGATTTGGAACCATTAATCAGTGTAGAGACTCCATGAAGTTGAATAAATCTCATAGGAGTTCTGTTAAAGAAGTTATTCCACTTTCTAATGAAGATATTCATGTTTAGCCGTTTTGGACATATGGCAAGTTCTTTAAGCTACTAATGGAACCAGGATGAATCAATATGTAAGAATCTTGATTTGGAACCATTAATCAGTGTAGAGACTCCATGAAGTTGAATAAATCTCATAGGAGTTATGTTGAAGAAGTTATTCCACTTTCTAATGAGGATATCCATGTTTAGCCATTTTGGACATATGATAAGTTCCATGTTTAGCCATTTTGGACATATGATAAGTTCTTCAAGCTTCTAATTAAAACAGGATGAAACAATATGTAAAAAGCTTGATTTGGAACCATTAATCATTGTAGAGACTCCAGGAAGTTGAATAAATCTCATAGGAGTTATGTTGAAGAAGTTATTCCATTTTCTAATGAGGATATCCATGTTTAGCCCTTTTGGACATATGGCAAGCTCTTCAAGCGACTAATGGAACCAGGATGAATCAATATGTAAGAAGCTTGATTTGTAACCATTAATAAGTTTAGAGCCTCCATGAAGTTGAATAAATCTCATAGGAGTTAGGTTGAAGAAGTTATTCCACTTTCAAATGAGGATATCCACGTTTAGCCCTTTTGGACATATGACAAGTTCTTCAAGCTTCTAATCAAACTAGGATGAATCAATATATAAGAAGCTTAATTTGGAACCATTTATCAGTTTATAGACTCCATGAAGTTGAATAAATCTCATAGGAGTTATGTTAAAGAAGTTATTCCACTTTCTAATGAGGATATCCATGTTTAGCCATTTTGGACATATGATAAGTTCTTCAAGCTTCTAATCAAACCAGGATGAATCAATATGTAAGAAGCTTGATTTGGAACCATTAATCAGTGTAGAGACTCCATGAAGTTGAATAAATCTCATAGGAGTTATGTTAAAGAAGTTATTCCACTTTCTAATGAAGATATTCATGTTTAGCCGTTTTGGACATATGGCAAGTTCTTTAAGCTACTAATGGAACCAGGATGAATCAATATGTAAGAATCTTGATTTGGAACCATTAATCAGTGTAGAGACTCCATGAAGTTGAATAAATTTGATACGAGTTATGTTAAAGAAGTTATTCCACTTTCTAATGAGGATATCCATGTTTAGCCCTTTTGGACATATGACAAGTTCTTCAAGCTTCTAATCAAACCAGGATGAATCAATATGTAAAAGCTTGATTTGGAACCATTAATCAATGTATAGACTCCATGAAGTTGAATAAATCTCATAGGAGTTATGTTGAAGAAGTTATTCCACTTTCTAATGAGGATATCCATGTTTAGCCCTTTTGGACATATGACAAGTTCTTCAAGCTTCTAATCAAACCATGATGAATCAATATCTAAGAAGCTTGATTTGGAACCACTAATCAGTGTAGAGACTCCATGAAGTTGATTAAATCTCATAGGAGTTATGTTGAAGAAGTTATTCCACTTTCTAATGAGTATATTCATGTTTAGCCCTTTTGGACATATGGCAAGTTCTTCAAGCTACTAATGGAACCAGGATGAATCAATATGTAAGAAGCTTGATTTGGAACCATTAATAAGTGTATAGACTCCATGAGGTTGAATAAATCTCATAGGAGTTATGTTGAAGAAATTATTCCACTTTCTAATGAGGATATCCATGTTTAGCCCTTTTGGACATATGGCAAGTTCTTCAAGCTACTAATGGAACCAGGATGAATCAATATGTAAGAAGCTTGATTTGTAACCATTAATCAGTTTAGAGCCTCCATGAAGTTGAATAAATCTCATAGGAGTTATGTTGAAGAAATTATTCCACTTTCTAATGAGGATATCCACTTTTAGCCCTTTTGGACATATGACAAGTTCTTCAAGCTTCTAATCAAACCAGGATGAATCAATATATAAAAAATTTTATTTGGAACCATTAATCAGTGTATAGACTCCATGAAGTTGAATAAATCTCGTAGGAGTTATGTTGAAGAAGTTATTCCACTTTCTAATGAGGATATCCATGTTTAGCCCTTTTGGACATATGACAAGTTCTTCAAGCTTGTAATCAAACCAGGATGAATCAATATGTAAGAAGCTTGATTTAGAACCATTAATCAGTGTAGAGACTCCATGAAGTTGAATAAATCTCATAGGAGTTCTGTTAAAGAAGTTAGTCCACTTTCTAATGAAGATATTCATGTTTAGCCATTTTGGACATATGATAAGTTCCATGTTTAGCCATTTTGGACATATGATAAGTTCTTCAAGCTTCTAATTAAACCAGGATGAAACAATATGTAAGAAGCTTGATTTGGAACCATTAATCATTGTAGAGACTTCAGGAAGTTGAATAAATCTCATAGGAGTTATGTTGAAGAAGTTATTCCACTTTCTAATGAGGATATCCATGTTTAGCCCTTTTGGACATATGGCAAGTTCTTCAAGCTACTAATGGAACAAGGATGAATCAATATGTAAGAAGCTTGATTAGTAACCATTTATAAGTTTAGAGCCTCCATGAAGTTGAATAAATCTCATAGGAGTTAGGTTGAAGAAGTTATTCCACTTTCAAATGAGGATATCTACGTTTAGTCCTTTTGGACATATGACAAGTTCTTCAAGCTTCTAATCAAACCATGATTAATCAATATATAAGAAGCTTTATTTGGAACCATTTATCAGTGTATAGACTCCATGAAGTTGAATAAATCTCATAGGAGTTATGTTGAAGAAGTTATTCCACTTTCTAATGAGGATATCCATGTTTAGCCATTTTGGACATATGACAAGTTCTTCAAGCTTCTAATCAAACCAGGATGAATCAATATGTAAAAGCTTGATTTGGAACCATTAATCAATTTATAGAATCCATGAAGTTGAATAAATCTCATAGGAGTTATGTTGAAGAAGTTATTCCACTTTCTAATGAGGATATTCATGTTTAGCCCTTTTGGACATATGGCAAGTTCTTCAAGCTACTAATGGAACCAGGATGAATCAATATGTAAGAAGCTTGATTTGGAACCATTATTAAGTGTATAGACTCCATGAGGTTGAATAAATCTCATAGGAGTTATTTTGAAGAAATTATTCCACTTTCTAATGAGGATATCCATGTTTAGCCCTTTTGGACATATGGTAAGTTCTTCAAGCTACTAATGGAACCAGGATGAATCAATATGTAAGAAGCTTGATTTGTAACCATTAATCAGTTTAGAGCCTCCATGAAGTTGAATAAATCTCATAGGAGTTATGTTGAAGAAATTATTCCACTTTATAATGAAGATATCCACTTTTAGCCCTTTTGGACATATGACAAGTTCTTCAAGCTTCTAATCAAACCAGGATGAATCAATATATAAGAATCTTTATTTGGAACCATTAATCAGTGTATAGACTCCATGAAGTTGAATAAATCTCGTAGGAGTTATGTTGAAGAAGTTATTCCACTTTCTAATGAGGATATCCAAGTTTAGTCCTTTTGGACATATGACAAGTTCTTCAAGCTTCTAATCAAACCAGGATGAATCAATATGTAAGAAGCTTGATTTTGAACCATTAATCAGTGTAGAGACTCCATGAAGTTGAATAAATCTCATAGGAGTTAGGTTGAAGAAGTTATTCCACTTTCAAATGAGGATATCTACGTTTAGCCCTTTTGGACATATGACAAGTTCTTCAAGCTTCTAATCAAACCAGGATGAATCAATATGTAAAAAGCTTGATTAGGAACCATTAATCAGTGTAGAGACTCCAGGAAGTTTAATAAATCTCTCATAGGAGTTATGTTGAAGAAGTTATTCCACTTTCTAATGAGGATATCCATGTTTAGCCCTTTTGGACATATGACAAGTTCTTCAAGCTTCTAATCAAACCATGATGAATCAATATGTAAAAAGCTTGATTTTGAACCATTAATAAGTGTATAGACTCCATGAGGTTGAATAAATCTCATAGGAGTTATCTTGAAGAAGTTATTCAACTTTCTAATGAGGATATCCATGTTTAGCCCTTTTGGACATATGACAAGTTCTTCAAGCTTCTAACCAAACCAGGATGAATCAATATGTAAGAAACTTGATTTGGAACCATTAATCATTGTAGAGACTCCAGGAAGTTGAATAAATCTCATAGGAGTTATGTTGAAGAAGTTATTCCACTTTCTAATGAGGATATCCATGTTTAGCCCTTTTGGACATATGGCAAGTTCTTCAAGCTTCTAATCAAACCATGATGAATCAATATCTAAGAAGCTTGATTTGGAACCATTAATCAGTTTAGAGGCTCCATGAAGTTGAATAAATCTCATAGGA
>MU107066.1:15979-44573 GCA_012274485.2 Sinapis alba | reverse complement strand
TCACTATGTAAGAAGCTTGATTTGGAACCATTAATCAGTGTAGAGTGTCTATGAAGTTGAATAAATCCCATAGGAGGTATGTTAAAGAAGTTATTCCACTTTCTAATCAGTATATCCATGTTTAGCCTGTTTGGACATATGGCAAGATCTTCAAGCTTCTAGCCAAACCAGGATGAATCACTATGTAAGAAGCTTGATTTTCAACCATTAATCAGTGGAGAGTCGTTCATGAAGTTGGATAAATCTCATAGGAGTTATGTTGAAGAAGTTATTCCACTTTCTAATCAGGATATACATGTTTAGACTGTTTGGACATATGGCAAGTTCTTCAAGCTTCCAATCAAACCAGGATGACTCCCTATGTAAGAAGCTTGATTTGGAACCATTAACAGTGGAGAGTGTCTATGAAGTTGAATAAATCCCATAGGAGGTATGTTAAAGAAGTTATTCCACTTTCTAATCAGTATATCCATGTTTAGCCTGTTTGAACATATGACAAGTTCTTCAAGCTTCTAATCAAACCAGGATGAATCACTATGTAAGAAGCTTGATTTGGAACCATTAATCAGTGGAGAGTCTTTCATGAAGTTGGATAAATCTCATAGGAGCTTCTAATCAAACCAGGATGAATCACTATGTAAGAAGCTTGATTAATGGTTCTTACATAGAGTGTCCATGAAGTTGAATAAATCCCATATGAGGTATGTTAAAGAAGTTATTCCACTTTCTAATCAGGATATCCATGTTTAGCTTGTTTGGACATATGGCAAGTTCTTCAAGCTTCTAATCAAAGCAGGATGAATCACTACGTAAGAAGCTTGATTTGGAACCATTAATCAGTGGAGAGTCTTTCATGAAGTTGGATAAATCTCATAGGAGTTATGTTGAAGAAGTTATTCCACTTTCTAATCAGGATATCCATGTTTAGACTGTTTTGACATATGGCAAGTTCTTCAAGTTTCTAATCAAACCAGGATGAATCACTATGTAAGAAGCTTGATTTTGAACCATTAATCAGTGGAGAGTCTTTCATGAAGTTGGATAATTCTCATAGGAGTTATGTTGAAGAAGTTATTCCACTTTCTAATCAGGATATCCATGTTTAGACTGTTTGAACATATGGCAAGTTCTTCAAGCTTCTAATCAAACCAGGACGAATTACTATGTAAGAAGCTTGATTTGGAACCATTACTCAGTGGATAGTGTCCATGAAGTTGAATAAATCCCGTAGGAGGTATGTTAAAGAAGTTATTACACTTTCTAATCAGGATATCCATGTTTAGCATGTTTGGACATATGGCAAGTTCTTCAAGCTTCTAATCAAACCAGGATGAATCACTATGTAAGAATGTTGATTTGGAACCATTAAACAGTGGAGAGTCTTTCATGAAGTTGGATAAATCTCATAGGAGTTATGTTGAAGAAGTTATTCCACTTTCTAATCAGGATATCAATGTTTAGACTGTTTGGACATATGGCAAGTTCTTCAAGTTTCTAATCAAACCAGGATGAATCACTTGTTGACATGAAGAATAAATGGCATGAAGAATAAGTTGTATGAAGAGAAAGGTACAAGACCAAGTTAACTTGGAATGCAAGGAAGCTTGGGCGAGTTACTAACTTGAGGATCAAGGTTTGCTAGCTTGGAATTAAAGACAAGCAAAGGGACAAGAAGAATTAGATATTAGTTTGTGTAACTAAGGAGAAGGAGGAATCTGGTCGCCAATGGACTAGGAAGAGGCTGGAGCAAAGTCACGGGTTCCTTAAGGCTCCCAGCCGTTGGGACCTGTCACTATCAGTCTGGGTTGACTGATCCACCCCTGTCCAAACCTGCCCAAGCCTGTCCAAAGACAGATTAGTTTATTATTGTTCTTTTTGTCTTGTATGTTCTGATTTCTCTATATAACAACCTTGTATGCAAACTAAATTAATAAAGGAAAGTATTTCCTCATTATTCTATTCTTGTTCGAACTCTCTCTCTCTCTCACGATTTCTGTCATCTCTTTCTTGTTCTTGTTCTTGATGTTCTTCATTCCTTCATAACACACCAGACTCTAAATCCATTAATTCTAACATGGTATCAGAGCCACAAAGCTCTTGAAACCTATTTCTACTTCCGCAAATCATCTCACTCTGATTTCTTTTTCAAATATCTTCAAGAAAAGAATGGAGAACCACAAGCCTGTCGCCATTCCAGTGACACTAAAGGGGATTAATTATCATCTCCTGTGGTCCAGATTGGTGAAAACTGCCCTTGGAGGAAGAGGATTATGGAGCCATGTTTCAAATGAAGCAGCCCCAAGCCAGATTGTCCAAGGAGAGGATGAAAAGGAGATGGTGGTGGCTGACAAAGACAAATGGGATCTGGAGGATCTCATGGTTCTATCAGTCATACAAAGCTCACTGGAACCAGCTATCTTGGAGTCTTATTCATACTGTGAGACTACCAAAGAACTATGGGAAACTCTATACAAGGTTTATGGGAATGTCTCTAACCTTACAAGAGTCTTTGAAGTGAAAAGAGCCATCAATGCTCTCAGTCAAAACCACTTTGGCAAGTTCAGATCCCTCTGGGCTTAACTGGAGATGCTCAGACCTCACACTGTTGATCCATCAGTCCTAAGCATCAAGCGTGAAGAAGATAAGGTGTTTGGGTTGCTACTCACACTTAATCTCACCTACAATGATATCATCAAGCACATACTGAGGGCTTACAAGTTACCTACCCTTGATGAGGTGTGTGCTCAAATCCAGAAGGAAGAAGGGTCATTGGGACTGTTTGGAAACAAAGGAGAGCCTGTTATGATTAACCAAGCTGAAGCAGTGGCAAACAAAGGAGTATACAAGCAAGATGATAGGAGGGTCCTGATTTGTGATCACTGCAAGAAGAAGGGTCACATGAAGGAAAAATGCTGGATACTTCACCCGCACTTGAAGCCAAACAAGTTCAAGGAGCAAAGGAACCAATATCAAGATGCTAGAGCTCGTTTCTCAAATGATGGAACTGAGCCAGTCACTCTTCCTGGATGTCCCCCAATGTTCTCCAACACTGGTGTGAGCAAGTCAGTGGCGTCTCCCTCATCTTACTACACAGCAAAGACCACCCAGGATGAGACCATCAAGAAATCCGACTTGGATGCTCTCATCAAGGCCTTGAAAGACAATTCTGGTAACACTGAAACTCTTGGTATATCACTAAATGCATCACATACTACTGGTATATCTATGAATGCTCTAAACATGACCAGACCCCTAGTTATAGATTCAGGAGCATCTCATCACATGATTAGTGATTCAAACTTGATTACTGATATAAAACCAGCTTTAGGTAATGTTATGATTGCTAATGGTGATAAGATACCAATAAGAGGGATAGGTGATTTAAAACTATTTGACAAAGTTTCTAAGGCATTCTATATGCCTACATTTGCATCAAACCTATTGTCTGTTAAGAAGTCACACACGATTTGAATTGTCATGTTACCTTCACTCCTAATGATGTCTATTTTCAGGATATTGATTCTAGTAAGTTGCTTGGCAAGGGTGTGACCAAGGGAGACTTGTACTTGCTTGAGGACACCAAGCTGGCTTCTGATTTATCTAATGCTTTTCATTCTGTTTCTTAATTCCCTAAAGATGTAATATGGCATGCTAAACTAGGTCATCCCCATTCTAGAGCTTTGAACATCATGCTGCCTAGTATTTTATTTAAGAGTGATTGTGAAGCTTGTATTCTAGGAAAACATTGCAAGTCTGTGTTTCCTAAATCAATGACCATTTATGATAATTTGTTTGATTTAGTTCATTCTGATGTGTGGCAGCACCATGTGCATCTAGAGAGCAACAAAAATATTTTGTGACATTTATAGATGAGAAATCTAAATACACATGGATAACCTTGTTGCAATCAAAAGATGATGAAGATCAAAATGATGGACATCAAACTGAAGAGGCAGAACCAGGCCAAGTTCAGCCACTGAGGAGAAGCACTAGGCTAAGGCATGGACCAAAACATTGGAAGAACACAAGAGTCTACTTCAATGCTAATGTGGTAGCTCATCCAGAAAGGGCAGTGTGTTCATTAGCCCAATATCCAGAAGAGCACCAAGTCTTCATGAGTAATGTGGATCAAGAATACATCCCCAAGACTTATGAAGAAGCAATGGCAGATGATGAGTGGAAGGCATCAGTAGGAGATGAGATGGGTGCCATGATCAAGAATGACACATGGTTTGAGACTGAACTTCCCAAAGGCAAGAAGGCTGTGACAAGTCGCCTACTCTACACTATCAAGTATCTAGCTAATGGAAAACCATAGAGGAAGAAGACAAGGCTGGTGGCAAGAGGATTCACACAAACATATGGTGAAGACTACTTGGACACCTTTGCTCCAGTTGCGAAACTTCACACCATCAGGATCATTCTCTCACTTGCAACAAACTTGGAATGGGACTTATGGCAAATGGATGTGAAGAATGCATTCCTTCAAGGAGAATTGGAAGATGAAGTCTACATGAGACCTCCTCCTGGTCTATAACACATGGTCAAACCAAGAAATGTATGGAGACTCAAGAAGGCTATCTATGGACTGAAGCAATCACCAAGAGCATGGTACCATAAGCTTAGCACCACTATGAATGGGAAAGGGTTTTGCCGATCAGAAGCTGACCATACTCTCTTCACATTCACCTGCCAACAAGGTATAGTAGTCATCCTTGTGTATGTTGATGATATCATCATCACATGGAGTGACAAGGAAGGTATACAAGCAACTAAGACATTTCTAAAATCTGTATTTGATACTAAAGATCTTGGAGAGCTAAAGTACTTTCTTGGAATAGAAGTGTGCCGCTCTAAAGAGGGGCTCTTCTTGTCCCAAAGAAAGTACACACTTGATCTATTGGATAGTGCAAGTATGCTTGGAGAAAAGCCAGCAAAGACACCACTGGAGGATGGATATAAGATCCTACATGAGGGAGAGTATGAAGCTACTCCATTTGAGGATCCAAGACAGTACAGACAGCTAGTGGGTAAGCTCATATATTTGACTATTACTAGACCTGATATTTGCTTTGCTGTGAACCAGGTGAGCCAGCACATGAAAGTGCCAATGGTTTATCACTGGAAGATGGTGGAGAGGATCCTTAGATATATTAGTGGATCTCCTGGCCAAGGAATATGGATGGAAAACAATGGCAACACTGAAGTGGTTGGATATTGCGATGCTGATTGGGCAGGAGATAGGAATGATAGGAAATCAACCACAGGATATTGCACATTCATTGGAGGCAACCTAGTGACATGGAAGAGCAAGAAGAAAAAAGTTGTGTCATGTTCAAGTGCTGAAGCTTAATATAGAGCCATGAGGAATCTTACCAACGAGCTAGTATGGATCAAAGGACTTCTCAAAGACTTGGGTATAGAGATCACCTCACCCATCAACATTCATTGTGACAATCAAGCAGCCATTCACATAGCCTCAAACTCAGTGTTCTATGAGAGGACCAAGCACATAGAGTTGGATTGCCACAAAGTGAGACAGATGGTGATGCAAGGGGTAATTCTGCCATGCTATACAAGGAGTGAGGATCAGCTAGCAAGTACTAAGGTGTGTGAGTCCATATATCGCAAGCTTGGACTCATAGACATCACACAAGAGTAAGCCTCTATGACCATGGAGCTTCTACTCTTTTCCCATAGTATGTTTTTGTCCCAATGGGTTTTGCATACGAAGGTTTTAATGAGGGAAGTCTTCATGGTATCCAAGTTTGACCATTGCATCCGGTCAAGCTTGAGGGGGAGTATTAATCATGAAGACAATTAAGGAACTTGGATCAGACTTGGATCACAAGGCATTCCGTACACCTTGTACGGATGACCTAGCTTGGGAATCAAGTCTTATTCACCTTGGAACCAAATACAAGTAAAAGGAACAAGATGAGTTAAGAGATTAGTTTATGTAACTAAGGAGAAGAAGGAATCTGGTCGACAATGAACTAGGAAGAAGCTGGAGCAAAGTCACGGGTCTCCCTAAGGCTCCCAGCCAAAGCTGGAGCAAAGTCACGGGTCTCCCTAAGGCTCCCAACAGTTGGGACATGTCATTTTCACCCCTGGTGGCCTGCCCAAGCCTGTCCAAACCTGCACCAAAGACAAATTAGTTTAATATTGTTCTTATTGTATTGTATCTCCTGATTTCCCTATATAACTACATTGTACGCTTCCCATTTAAATTAAGGAAAAAGATCCTTCCTACTCTCTCTCTTGTTTTCTGTCGACACAAACTTAAATCTCTCTCTCTCTTCTCTCTTCCGGATCAAACTCTATCTCTCTCTCCTGTTCTTCACATGTTCTTCACTTGTTCTTCACTAAACTTACAGCAAGTTCTTCAAGCTTCTAATCAAACCAGGATGAATCACTATGTAAGAAGCTTGATTTGGAACCATTATTCAATGGACAGTGTCGATGAAGTTGAATAAATCCCATAAGCGGTATGTTAAAGAAGTTATTCCACTTTCTAATCAGGATATCCATGTTTAGCCTGTTTGGACATATGGCAAGTTCTTCAAGCTTGTAATCAAACCAGGATGAATCACTATGTAAGAAGCTTGATTTGGAACCATTAATCAGCGGAGAGTCTTTCATGAAGTTGGATAAATCTCATAGGAGTTATGTTGAGGTGTTATTCCACTTTCTAATCAGGATATCCATATTTAGCATGTTTGGACATATGGCAAGTTCTTTAAGCTTCTAATCAAACCAGGATGAATAACTATGTAAGAAGCTTGATTTGGAACCATTAATCAGTGGAGAGTCTTTCATGAAGTTGGAAAAATCTCATAGGAGTTATGTTGAAGAAGTTATTCCACTTTCTAATCATGATATCCATGTTTAGACTGTTTGGACATATGGCAAGTTCTTTAAGTTTCTAATCAAACCAGGATTAATCACTATGTAAGAAGCTTGATTTGGAACCATTAGTCAGTGGAGAGTCTTTCATGAAGTTGGATAATCTGATAGGAGTTATGTTGAAGAAGTTATTCCACTTTTTAATCAGGATATCCATGTTTAGACTGTTTGGACATATGTCAAGTTCTTCAAGCTTCTAATCAAACCAGGATGACTCACTATGTAAGAAGTTTGATTTGGAACCATTAATCTGTGGAGAGTGTCCATGAATTTGAATAAATCCCATATGAGGTATGTTAAAGAAGTTATTCCACGTTCTAATAAGTATATCCATGTTTAGCCTGTTTGGACATATAGAAAGTTCTTCAAGCTTCTAATCAAACCAGGATGAATCACTATGTAAAAAGCTTGATTTGAAACAATTAATCAGTGGATAGTGTCCATGAAGTTGAATAAATCCCATAGGAGGTATATTAAAGAAGTTATTCCACTTTCTAATTAGTATATCCATGTTTAGCATGTTTGGACACATGGCAAGTTCTTCAAGGTTCTAATCAAACCAGGATGAATCACTATGTAAGAAGCTTGATTTGGAACCATTATTCAGTGGATAGTGTCCATGAAGTTGAATAAATCCCATAAGAGGTCCGTTAAAGAAGTTATTCCACTTTCTAATGAGGATATCCATGTTTAGCCTGTTTGGACATATGGCAAGATCTTCAAGCTTGTAATCAAACCAGGATGAATCACTATGTAAGAAGCTTGATTTGGAACCATTAATCAGTGGAGAGTCTTTCATGAAGTTGGATAAATCTCATAGGAGTTATGTTGAAAAAGTTATTCCAATTTCTAATCAGGATATCCATGTTTAGATTGCTTGGACATATGGCAAGTTCTTCAAGTTTCTAATCAAACCATGATGAATCACTATGTAAGAAGCTTGATTTTGAACCATATATCAGTGGAGAGTCTTTCATGAAGTTGGATAAATCTCATAGGAGTTATGACAAGTTTTTCAAGTTTCTAATCAAACCAGGATGAATCCCTATGTAAGAAGATTGATTTGGAACCATTAGTCAGTGGTGAGTTTCCATGAAGTTGAATAAATCCCATAGGAGGTATGTTAAAGAAGTTATTCCACTTTCTAATCAGGATATCCATGTTTAACCTGTTTGGACATATGACAAGTTCTTCAAGCTTCTAATCAAACCAGGATGAATCACTATGTAAGAAGCTTTATTTGGAACCATTAATCAATGGATAGTATCCATGAAGTTGAATAAATCCCACAAGAGGTATGTTAAAGAAGTTATTCCACTTTCTAATCAAGATATCCATGTTTAGCCTGTTTGGATATATGGCAAGTTCTTCAAGCTTCTAATCAAACCAGGAGGAATCACTATGTAAGAAGCTTGATTTGGAACCATTATTCAGTGGATAGTGTCCATGACGTTGAATAAATCTCATAGGAGGTATGTTAAAGAAGTTATTCCACTTTCTAATCAGGATATCCATGTTTAGCCTGTTTGGACATATGGCAAGATCTTCAAGCTTGTAATCAAACCAGGATGAATCACTATGTAAGAAGCTTGATTTGGAACCATTAATCAGTGGAGAGTCTTTCATGAAGTTGGATAAATCTCATAGGAGTTATGTTGAAGAAGTTATTCCACTTTCTAATCAGGATATCCATGTTTAGCCGGTTTGGACATAATGGCAAGTTCTTCAAGCTTCTAATCAAACCAGGATGAATCACTATGTAAGAAGCTTGATTTGAAACCATTAATCAGTGGAGAGTCTTTCATGAAGTTGGTTAAATCTCATAGGAGTTATGTTGAAGAAGTTATTCCACTTTCTAATCAGGATATCCATGTTTAGACTGTTTGGACATATGGCATGTTCTTCAAGTTTCTAATCAAACCAGGATGAATCACTATGTAAGAATCTTGATTTGGAACCAATAGTCAGTGGAGAGTGAAAGAATATGAGATATGTGAGTGTTGATTAGAAAACTAGAGAGAATCAGTGTGTTTAGAGATGATTTGGTTGAGAAATCAAAGAGATGGAGAGGCTGGCGAGAGAGATAGAGTAGAAAGAGAATGAGATTATAAGAGATGAAGGAGTGAATCATTCTCCATAATCTATTCAGTTTTGGACACACATTACATATAGGGAATGCAAGTTGACATAGGAAATAATAAAAAAAGACTAAGTATATAAGACAAACTGGCTCAGCCTGATGAGTGACAATGACATGTCTCCCTTCTCTCTCTTCCTTATCCCAGCATGTGATTTCTTTTTGTCACTTAACCCCAACGACTTCTTCCTCTTATTTTAATCATTTCTGAACCTCAGGACAGTGTAGACAAGATATTATGCAAGCTGACTCCATTGCTTGCCTTCCACATTAAGCTAGGTCGAGAGTAATGCTAACTGACCAGAATACACTTTTTGATCTCTTCCTCTTGTTATTCATCCTTCTTGTAAACTCAATACTTGTAAACTCAATACTCCCCCTCAAGCGTGACCATGGGAACCGGTCAAGCTTGGAAACCATGAAGACCTCCCTCATTAAAAACCTTAGTAAGGAAAACCCAGTGGGACAAAACCCTACTAAGGGAAAAAGAGTGGAGACTCCGTGGTTAAGAGGATCATGGCTGAGAAAGATCAATGAGCCCAAGTCTATGGTGAATGGACTCAATTGACTTCTGTCTTGCTGCCTTAGTGAACACATCTGCAAGTTGATCTTCACTCCTTGTGTAACATGGTAGGATCACCCCTTGCACCACCATCTGCCTAACCTTGTGGCAGTCTACTTCAATATGCTTTGTCCTCTCATGAAACACTGAGTTTGAAGCAATATGGATAGCTGCCTGATTATCACAATGCATAGTCATTGGTGTTGTTGTCTCAATGCCCAAATCATTTAGGAGACCCTTGATCCACACCAGCTCGCTTGTTAACTTCCTCATTGCCCTATACTCAGCTTCAGCACTTGAACAAGCTACCACTTTCTGCGTCTTACTCTTCCAAGTTACCAAATTACCTCCAATGAAGGTACAATAGCCTGTGGTCGACCTCCTGTCCACTCTATCACCTGCCCAATCAGCATCACAGTAGCCAACAACCTCTGAACTCCCATTGCATCCCATCCAAACTCCCTGACCAGGAGATCCATTCAAATACCTCAATATCCTGTCCACCATGTTCCAATGATGCATCTTTGGAGCTTGCATATGTTGACTAACTTGATTCACAGCAAAGCATATGTCTGGCCTTGTGATAGTCAAGTAGATAAGCTTTCCAACCATCCTCCTATACAGCTTAGCATCTTCAAATGGATGGTTATCTTCAATCTCCCCCTGAAGTAGAACTTTATAACCATCTTCAAGAGGTGTCTTTGCTGTCTTTCCACCAAGTTTTTCTGCATCCTTCAACAAATCCAGTGTGTACTTCCTTTGGGACAAGAAAAATCCTTCCTTAGAACTACAAATCTCAATCCCAAGAAATGACTTCAATTCTCCCAAGTCCTTGATGTCAAACACTGATTTCAGAAAGTTCTTTGTAGCTTGAATACCAGTCTTGTCACTTCCTGTTATGATGATATCATCAACATAAACAAGAATGACAATGATACCTGAGGGTACAGAGAGTGTGAAGAGGGTGTGGTCAAGTTCAGACTTCCTAAAGCCTCTTCCATTGAGAGTTGTACTCAGCTTGTTGTACCATGCCCTAGGAGACTGCTTCAAACCATATATTGCCTTCTTCAATCTCAAAACATTTCCTGGCTTCACTAGCTTCTCAAGACCAGGGGGTGGATGCATATATACCTCATCTTCAAGTTCGCCTTGCTGGAATGCATTCTTCACATCCATTTGCCATAAATCCCATTCAAGGTTGGTTGCAAGAGATAGGACAATTCGGATTGTATGGAGCTTGGCCACAGGAGCAAAGGTTTCAATGTAGTCCTCTCCATAGGTTTGGGTAAAGCCTCTTGCCACCAGCCTAGACTTGTGCATTTCAATCTTCCCATTTGCAAGGTACTTGATAGTGAAGATCCATCTACTTGTCACAGCCTTCTTCCCTTTAGGTAACTCACTCTCATACCAAGTGTCATTCTTAACGATTGCATTTGTTCCATCACCCACTGAATCTCTCCACTCTTTGTGCTTCATAGCTTCTTCATAGGATATTGTTATCTGACCTTCATCCAAACTGCTTATGAACATTTGATGTTCAATAGGGTAGTGTGCAAAAGAACACACTGCTTGAGATGGATGAGCCACTGCATTTGCATTGAAGTATACTCTTGTGTTTACCCAATTAGATGGATCCTTTTTCACCCTTGTACTTCTTCTCAAGGGCTGAACTTATGGTTGAGCTTCTGTTCAATTAACCTCTTCATGCTCATCTTCATTACTTTGAGCAGACTCCTCTTGAGTCTCATCTTGATCATGACTGACTGAATCATCTTGTTGTTGTTGTTGCAGTCCGGATTCAGGTTCATTCCCCCCTCATGATCAAGAGGGGATGTTCTTTCAGCTTCTTCAGCTTGTACAATAGGCGTTTCCCTGCTGGGTTCTTGAGCCTGGGGCATATTAATCCCAAGACTCTCCAACACCATTCTGAGATTTGTTGCCTTGTCTGATGGGGTTTGTTAGAGATCCTTTAGTTCATCCCATTTCTTCTCCTCATAGTACCCTTTTGACTCCATAAACTTGACATCTCTGGATACCAACACCCTTCTTGTTGCTGGATCATAACACTTATACCCCTTTTGAGTTGTGGAGTAACCAATAAACATAGCTTTAGTACTCTTTGCATCCAGCTTGTTTCTCTGTTCTCCTGGAATCAACACATAGCAGAGGCATCCAAACACACACAGATGGTCTATGTGTGGCTTGTTCTTGTTCAGTACCTCAAAAGGGTACAGATTGTTGAGAATTCTGGTAGGTATCCTATTGATGAGATAGCAAGCAGACAGCACAGCATCACTCCAAAAACGTTTTGGAACATTGGTATGAAACATCATTGATCTTGCAACCTCCATCAGATGCATATTCTTCCTCTCAGCAACACCATTTTGTTGTGGATTATAAGGGCAACTGGTTTGATGAACTATGCCAAGCTTCGCCAAGTGATTCTTAAATGCATGACTTGTGTATTCACCACCATTGTCTGACCTTAGTACCTTCACATTGGCATTGAAATGGTTAGTGAGATAAGCTTGGAAATTTATAAATGCATCCAGCACTCTATCCTTAGAGGGAAGCAAAGTAATCCATGTATACTTGGACTTTTCATCTATAAAAGTCACAAAATACTTCTGATTATCTCTAGAAACACATGGGGATGTCCATACATCAGAATGAATCAACTCAAAACTAAAATATTTTAGAGGTTCAGATTGTGGTGTGTTGAACAAAGCCATTTAGGCAAGATGAGAGCTTGAAATGAATGAAGGAGGAATCTGATGAACAAGTGTTTACTCAAATCAGAAACAAGAGAATAAGAGAGATTGCAAGATTAATGTATAAGAAAGGGAGAGATTAAGGGATTCTGATCTAAGAACACTTTGTATATTATGAAGGAGAGGGGAAATCCCCCTTACTCACTTCAGCATTACAAATCGCCAATCATATGTTTATATAAGCTCATACAAGATGCAAATCATAAACCTAAATCTAATGGCTGAAACATGACTTGAAGGATGGATGGCTAGGATGGAGAGTTGGCTGAATCTTGGTGATGGATGTTGATTGGTTTATTCAAACTGGTCAAGGCAATGGCTGGCTTCCCATTGGCTCCTCATAGGCGCCCATGAACCTCCCCACATATTAGACGAGATTCATGGTCAAGGGTGTATCCACTTTACAGCTCACTCCAGCTCACAAGTGGATAAGGTCGCCTGATTGTAAGCACAAACCAGTGCCCTAAGTTTGCACATATTCTGATCAGCCCTTGCCCTAAGTTTGCACAGGTTCTAGTTGCTCCCGAGTGAAGTATGGTCAAAGGTACGGACCGCCTGTCCGTACCTTGCCCTATTTTTGCACAACCCATCCAAGCTTCTCCAATGGTTGAACCTGACTTGGTTTGGGTTTCCCTAAGTTTGCACGGTCCGTCCGTACCGTCCGTACCGCCTGAACCTCGGGTTACCCTATTTTTGCACCAACATCCAACTATCTCTAAATGGTGTCTAAGTCCCTCCTGGACTTGACCCTATCTTTGCACAGGCTTCATAGCACTCTTAGACTCCTCTGAAGCCCTTCCAGAACACTCTTGAAGCCTGACAGACAATCTCTGGAAGACTTGCCCTATTCTTGCACAAGACTCAAACTCAACCCAACTCCTCCTTTGGCTCCATTTCTTTCTTCAAGTCAACACTCCCCCTCAAGCTTGACTCTAGGTGATCCTAAGTCAAGCTTGGAACCTTGAAGAACTCCCTCATTAAAAACCTCACCAAGGAAAACCCTTTTGGGACAAAACCTTGATGAGGGAAAAAGAGTAGAGCCTCCAAGGCCTGGGGATTGGCCAGTGGGTCTTTGTGTCTTAGGATCAATGTGATGGACACAAAGACCCTGGATCATGGCCTCTTCACGTGATGCAATGTTGATCATCACTTCATTGCACATCACCACACCTTCTCGGACCTCTTCTTTGGACTGGCTTGTGTCTTCCCTTCTCTCATGGCTTCTTNCAACTCCTCCTTTGGCTCCATTTCTTTCTTCAAGTCAACACTCCCCCTCAAGCTTGACTCTAGGTGATCCTAAGTCAAGCTTGGAACCTTGAAGAACTCCCTCATTAAAAACCTCACCAAGGAAAACCCTTTTGGGACAAAACCTTGATGAGGGAAAAAGAGTAGAGCCTCCAAGGCCTGGGGATTGGCCAGTGGGTCTTTGTGTCTTAGGATCAATGTGATGGACAAAAAGACCCTGGATCATGGCCTCTTCACGTGATGCAATGTTGATCATCACTTCATTGCACATCACAACTCCTTCTCGGACCTCTTCTTTGGACAGGCTTGTATCTTCCCTTCTCTCATGGCTTCTTGCCTTCTCCATCAGGTCAGACCACACGCCTAGCTCCTTCTCATCTCATTGAGCATCCAAGTAAGGTACCTGATACATCATCCCACAAGTGTATCAGTTCTCAAGAGATAAACCTATCAAAGACATATTGAAATAGATAAGTCTGGTTTACTCCCTTGTTTAGATGGTGAGGAATGGCTCCTCTGAACTAGCCACTTGAATCCTCAATTGTTGAGCTCTTAAGCTCCTTCTCCTATCACACAAGCTCACCAACACTCCCCCTCAAGCTTGAGACCGAGTATATGGAAGGTCCAAGCTTGAAGGTGAGCACATACTAAGCTCCATGATAAACCTTGTGGGAAGCACCTCCATCTTTTTCAGACTTGATGCTTGAACCCCCATTGAACCCCCATTGCAACCTCTTCATAATGATACCAACTTGGCTGAGGAGATAACTCAGCTCACTCCACACTCACCTCACACTAGAAGCCGCCTTGTTGAGTGACTTTCTTCTTCCCTCACACTCGGCTGGATACCTTAATGATCAGCTTGCAATGGCTTGAGGAAAACAGGTCATTGAGCTTAGAGGATCTTCTGGTAGCTCACTTGAATCCCCACCTCAAGCTTGACTGAGTATAGGTCCAAGCTTGACAGTGAGCCTCAATGAGTTTTCAAACCGGGAGCGCATCACTTCCTACAGCTGCGCTAAAGCCAACCGATCTGCCATTGCCTTCAGCTCCAATGCCTTCAGGTCACCGGTCTCCTCAAGACATAGGTGATGACCTTGCCTTATGTGTCTCCATGACCAGGAGCGCATCACCACCTACAGCTGCGCTAAAATCAACCGGCCATACACACAAGCACCAACAACTCTCCATTGCTTCAACAATGGGCACTGCCTTCTCTTACATGGATTGATTAGACACTGAACACTTCTCATGCTCCTGTACAACACTCAACCTCTAGCCAAGATTAGACAGCAAGCATTGGGATCAAAGCTTGACTAATCATCAAGTTTGATCTCCAATGACACAAGCAATGCAATAGACAGCAACAAGACATGCTCAAGTTCTTATCTATGCAAGTTACCATTCTCTAAACACCTAGCTTGATCTGATCAGGATTCACAGCTAAATATCTAGGCAATCAACTACCTTGAACCACAATCAAAGATATCCATCTTGATGCTCAACATTCAGGCAGGAACAGGATGACAATATGCAGTGACCTTAATCAGTTTCTAGTTCATGTATGCCACAGGATCAGACAATACTCTATCACCCTATCACACATTTACTTATAACTGAGGCAAAGCAATATTACACATCCAAAACATCAGACAAATGCAGGACCTTGGAGATTTCTAATTAATAAGAGCTAACAGGATTCAGACAATAGCTAACATCCTAACACACTTATAACAGAACCAAGGCAAGCATTTCATCTCTCAACATCAAACAAGACTCTTTAAGCATCCTGGGATAGATTCTATCATTTTAATGTCTAGCAATCTTTAAACACATCCTCAGGTTTCAATCAACAACACACCATCACAATCAGATCATATGCTCAAGCTTTTAACTAAAGGGAAAGAGATCCAGCTTACAGCCAAGGAACTTGTTTGTTCCTTGAATCTCCATGGTACAAGGCAGGAATGTGAGCTATTGGTGTCGACCCCAACATCTCCTTCCTCCATGGACCATCCTCTTGAACTCACCATGTCAAAGACCCCACCTTTCTTCATGATTGAACTCGCCACACCAGATACAGGTTGAAAGCTTTCACCTTTCTTCTTGGACAGTGAATAAGAAGTACTTGGATCTGGTTTGCTGGAGAGGTTAGCAAGGCCACTCCATAACCTTTGCTTCCAAGGACCTTCCTTCTTCATGGGCGCAACCAAAGAGAGTGTAGATCTACCAAGAACAGCTTCTGGACACCATGGATGAACACACCTTCTTCTTGAAGAGTAGGACAGCAGGCTGGACAGTATGCTTTCTTCTTGGCTTCAAACGACATGGGAGTGAGCTCTGGGCTTCAGCAGAAGAAGGAACCAAGTTCAGATGAACCTGGCTCTGATACCATAAAATATTTTAGAGGTTCAGATTGTGGTGTGTTGAACAAAGCCATTTAGGCAAGATGAGAGCTTGAAATGAATGAAGGAGGAATCTGATGAACAAGTGTTTCCTCAAATCAGAAACAAGAGAATAAGAGAGATTGCAAGATTAATGTATAAGAAAGGGAGAGATTAAGGGATTCTGATCTAAGAACTCTTTGTATATTATGAAGGAGAGGGGAAATCCCCCTTACTCACTTCAGCATTACAAATCGCCAATCATATGTTTATATAAGCTCATACAAGATGCAAATCATAAACCTAAATCTAATGGCTGAAACATGACTTGAAGGATGGATGGCTAGGATGGAGAGTTGGCTGAATCTTGGTGATGGATGCTGATTGGTTTATTCAAACTGGTCAAGGCAAGGGCTGGCTTCCCATTGGCTCCTCATAGGCGCCCATGAACCTCGCCACATATTAGACGAGATTCATGGTCAAGGGTGTATCCACTTTACAGCTCACTCCAGCTCACAAGTGGATAAGGTCGCCTGATTGTAAGCACAAACCAGTGCCCTAAGTTTGCACATATTCTGATCAGCCCTTGCCCTAAGTTTGCACAGGTTCTAGTTGCTCCCGGGTGAAGTATGGTCAAAGGTACGGACCGCCTGTCCGTACCTTGCCCTTTTCGCACAACCCATCCAAGCTTCTCCAATGGTTGAACCTGACTTGGTTTGGGTTTCCCTAAGTTTGCACGGTCCGTCCGTACCGTCTGTACCGCCTGAACCTCGGGTTACCCTATTTTTGCACCAACATCCAACTATCTCCAAATGGTGTCTAAGTCCCTCCTGGACTTGACCCTATCTTTGCACAGGCTTCATAGCACTCTTAGACTCCTCTGAAGCCCTTCCAGAACACTCCTGAAGCCTGACAGACAATCTCTGGAAGACTTGCCCTATTCTTGCACAAGACTCAAACTCAACCCAACTCCTCCTTTGGCTCCATTTCTTTCTTCAAGTCAACAAAAACAATTCTCATAGATTGTTTCTGATGTTGGAAAAACAGTCTTGTAATGTTTCCCCAAGATGCATGCTTCACATTCCAAATGATTAAATGACATTTAAGGCAATATCAGCTCAAGTGCACAAGTTTGGGGATGGCCTAATCTAGCATGCCATATAATGCTATCACATATATCAGAAGAGCTGCTCATGCAAATAGAAGTAGAGGGTTCAGAAAGCTTAGTCATTTGTAGATGGTAGAGATCATCCTTGTTGTTTCCTTTGCCAATCACTTGCCCAGTCTTAAGATCTTGGAATTCAACATCATTAGGCCTGAACACAACTTGACAATTCAAATCGACAGTAGCTTTCTTCACTGAGATCAAGTTTGTTGTAAACCGAGGCATATAAAAAGCAGTTGATTCCCTATCAAATAGCCTAAGGTTTCCAATCCCTTCTTTCTGAATCCTATCACCATTTGCTATTATAACATTCCCTGAGGCAGCCTTAATATCACTAATCAAATTCCTATCACAGATCATGTGGTGACTTGCTCCAGAATCTACTATAATAGGTTTGGATGCAAAAATTTGTGTACTAGACTCCTTTGATGTTATAATAGCTTTGGCAGCTCTGATGAACTCATCCACGTCCCTTCTTGATGAATCCCTTATGAGGAGATCCTTTTGTCCCTGATTCTATGAAGGATGATCTTCTGGTTTGAGAGAGATATGGGTTGATTTCAGTGATGATGGATGGATTGAATTGATGATCTTCAGAAATGATCTATGGACTGATCAAATCTTGTATAGAGGTGTTAGTGATCAAGAGAATGAACTCTGATTTCAATCACAAACAAGATGCAATTGGAGAATGAACTCCTTAGCAATCAATGTTCATATGATGAACAAAGAATTCACAAGTTTAGAGAGAGTTTTGATTAAAAAAAGGTGAATAATTGTTTCTAAAACAAAAGAGAGTTTAAGTAGAGAATGAGAAATTGAAAAGTCCTAAAATTGTAGAAAAAAAGAAAAACTTAATTAAAACTAAAATTGTCTTGAAAATTGAATAGTTAATTATTTTGGCTGACTCCTTGACTTGAATTTCGACCTGGTTTGATTATGGCTCATACTTAACCAAGCAAGCCATTGCTTCCTTCAATTTCTTGGTTTATGATCTTCTCTTGGGCTGAGAAAAGTTCAAACTCGTCCATGAGTCTGATCACATCTTTTACAGCTTGTTTGACATGTTCTTCATTGTAACATGAGTGAGAAATAAGCTCAGCATGCTCCATTTCAACCTTAGATTCATCTTCAAGTCTTCCATTCAGCCATCCCGGTTTATCCTTTGTTGCATAGTCAGCTGGTTCAACCATGATTGCATCATCCCCTCCTCCTTTGGAAAGATTTGTCCTCAAATCTGTATCTCCTACATCAAAAGGAAACAAGTAAGAAGTGAGACAAATGATCAAGAAAATAAGCATGAAAACAACATCAAAGTAAGGTTTTGGACAAAAACTTCCTTGGAGTTTTGAATCCATTTTCCTCAAGTACTTCCATCTCCAAATCTCAGGCTTATAAGATTTGCATTTGCTATTGTTCCTTGCAATCGTCTGAGACTCCTCCTGCTGTTCCTGGATACTCAAAACAGAGACTAGAAATCCAGTGTCATATAGGAAAAACATGTTCTTAATCTGATCAATAACCAAGCATTTCTTTCTGAGAACATGTTGCACTTGTTTTAGACTTTTAAGATACACATCAAAGTAAGTGTTGTAAACCAGAATATCATCAAAGCTCAAAACAACACAATTCTCAAACAATGATCTCCAAACATGCCAAGATTTATTAGTTTCAAAACACAAGATACCAAGTTTCAGAATAGATACCAAGTGATTTTGGTTTCTGAAAATTCCTAACCATAAACTCTTTCCAGGCACGTGTGGAAGAAAACAAATCTCCATTGATCACTTCATGTCTAGACAAACTCAGATCAAATCCATTATCTTTAAAGTAAATAAAAGAATCACAAGGTTTTCTGAAACATAAATCAGGTTGTTGCAGAACAATCTCTAGTTTCTTTTCAGGATGATCAAGGCATTTGTTATATTCCATAAACTGACCAAAACTCAAAACAAGACCAGGATTGAGTTCACTAATAGTCTCAAAACGTTTTTGATCAGAGAGTTTATTAGGTTCAAACACTTTAAAAGAATTAATCATATTATCCAAAACAGAGTTTGAAACACAAAATTCTTTTACCTTGTCCAGACCAAAACACTTGACATCACTGGAACTAACCTTAACAAACATTTCAGGCAGAGAATTAACCATAACAAGTTCCTTACAGTGCTCTTGAGAGTTCAAAGAGAATGACTTAGCATCTTTTTTTTCTTCAGTGTTGGAATGCTCCAACTCTTCTTTTGGTGGTGAACTCTTTTGTGCTTCTTCTGTTGAGTTTTCTTCTAAGACCTGAGACACTGAATCAATGCTACTCGGTTGCACTGGTTCAAAACAGGTTAGTTCATCACAATCAGGTGTAACTTCAGGTAGAAATTCAAAACAGAGAAACGAACTCTCATATTCAACCATGGTTGCATCACTTCTGGTGGCAGGACCATCAGCTTATGCCATATTCTGCTGGATATCCCATGTACTTCCATGTGTAGCACTCATAAAGTCAGAATACATTGTTTTGCCTTTAGCCATTTGATGCTCAACTTCCTTGAGGACACCCATGTCCTGATTGTTGTCGAGCATTCTTGGCTTCCTGCTCTGCTTCTCATGTTGCTTCTTAGTCCCCCCATACCTAGGAAACATCTGTATCCTTCCTTGCTTGCTGTGCATATCCCTTACACAGTAAACTGGCTTCCTTTCCTTCTCCATAAGTTTGTGAGTTGCTTGCTCTCTTTGAACAAGTGAACAAACACTTTCTAAGTCTGGAAGCTTGTCTTCTCTTAGAATATGCCTGATGAGCTTATTGTAGGATGGATTTAAACTCAGTAGGAGACTCAAGACAACATCTTGCTCAAGTCTTTCCTTCAACACTTCTGGATCTAAGGTACTTGGTCTAAGTGTCCTTAGCTCTGACCACAAGCACCAAAACTTCCCAAGATGCTGATTGAACTCGTGCTCCTCTTGCTTCAGGTCACTGCTAGCCCTCTTGACTTCAAAGACCTTATTCAGATTGGAAATATTCCCATAAACAGTTTCAAGACTCTCCCATAATTCTTTGGCAGTTTCACAATGAACAAATGCTTCCAAGATTGAAATAGAGAGAGACCTTTGGATGATCTCAAGTGCTCTTTGGTCTTCTTGAACCCACTTGCCTTCACCCATCAGACATGTCACCTGACCTTCTTCATTAACCATCCTCTTCAAAGCTTCAGTCTCTATGTGACTGCTCCAAAGTCCATGGCTTCCCAAAGCTACTTTAGCCAACCTTGACCACAGCCAATAGTTAACCCCTTCAAGTATTACTGGAATGATAATTTTTTCTTCCATTTCCATGGTTGGGTCATCGGTTTCCATCAGGAGACAGAATAACCAAGAGAAAAGAGAACCAACCCCAGAAATGAAAAAGCTGAAAGAACACAGATTTGCGGAATACACTCACACTTTTGAGCAACCCAGCTCTTATACCATGAAAGAATATGAGATATGTGAGTGTAGATTAGAAAACTAGAGAGAATCAGTGTGTTTAGAGATGATTTGGTTGAGAAATCAGAGAGATGGAGAGGCTGGCGAGAGAGAGAGAGTAGAGAGAGAATGAGATTGTAAGAGATGAAGGAGTGAATCATTCTCCATAATCTATTCAGTTATGGACACACATTACATATAGGGAATGCAAGTTGACATAGGAAATAATAAACAAAGACTGAGTATATAAGACAAACTGGCTCAGCCTGATGAGTGACAATGACAAGTCTCCCTTCTCTCTCTTCCTTATCCCAGCATGTGATTTCTCTTTGTCACTTAACCCCAACGACTTCTTCCTCTTATTTTAATCATTTCTGAACCTCAGGACAGTGTAGACAAGATATTATGCAACCTGACTCCATTGCTTGCCTTCCACACCAAGCTAGGTCAAGAGTAATGCTAACCGACCATAATACACTTCTTGATCTCTTCCTCTTGTTATTCATCTTTCTTGCAAACTCAATACTTGTAAACTCAATAGAGAGTGTCCATGAAGTTGAATAAATCCCATAGGAGGTATGTTAAAGAAGTTATTCCACTTTCTAATCAGGATATCCATATTTAGCCTGTTTGGACATATGGCAAGTTCTTCAAGCTTCTAATCAAGCCAGGATGAATCACTAAGTAAGAAGCTTGATTTGGAACCATTAATCAGTGGATAGTCTTCATGAAGTTGAATAAATCCCATAGGAGGTATATTAAAGAAGTTATTCCACTTTCTAATCAGTATATCCATGTTTAGCCTGTTTGGACATGTGGCAAGTTCTTCAAGCTTCTAATCAAGCCAGGATAAATCACTATGTAAGAAGATTTATTTGGAACCATTAATCAGTGGAGAGTGTCCATGAAGTTGAATAAATCCCATAGGAGGTATGTTAAAGAAGTTATTCCACTTTCTAATCAGGATATCCATGTTTAGCCTGTTTGGACATATGGCAAGTTCTTCAAGATTCTAATCAAACCAGGATGAATCACTATGTAAGAAGCTTGATTTGGAACCATTATTCAGTGGATAGTGTCCATGACGTTGAATAAATCCCATAGGAGGTATGTTAAAGAAGTTATTCCACTTTCTAATCAGGATATCCATGTTTAGCCTATTTGGACATATGGCAAGTTCTTCAAGCTTGTAATCAAACCAGGATGAATCACTATGTAAGAAGCTTGATTTGGAACCATTATTCAGTGGATAGTGTCCATGACGTTGAATAAATCCCATAGGAGGTATGTTAAAGAAGTTATTCCACTTTCTAATCAGGATATCCATGTTTATCCTATTTGGACATATGGCAAGTTCTTCAAGCTTGTAATCAAACCAGGATGAATCACTATGTAACAAGCTTGATTTGGAACCATTAATCAGTGGAGAGTCTTTCATGAAGTTGGATAAATCTCATAGGAGTTATGTTGAAGAAGTTATTCCACTTTCTAATTAGGATATCCATGTTTAGCATGTTTGGACATAATGGCAAGTTCTTCAAACTTCTAATCAAACCAGGATGAATCACTATGTAAGAAGCTTGATTTGAAACCATTAATCAGTGGAGAGTCTTTCATGAAGTTGGTTAAATTTCATATGAGTTATGTTGAAGAAATTATTCCACTTTCTAATCAAGATATCCATGTTTAGCTTGTTTGGACATATGGCAAGTTCTTCAAGTTTCTAATCAAACCAGGATGAATCACTATGTAAGAATCTTTATTTGGAACCATTAGTCAGTGGAGAGTGTCCATGAAGTTGAATAAATCCCATAGGAGGTATGTTATAGAAGTTATTCCACTTTCTAATCAGGATATCCATGTTTAGCCTGTTTGGACATATGGCAAGTTCTTCAAACTTCTAATCAAACCAGGATGAATCACTATGTAAGAAGCTTGATTTGGAACCATTAATCAGTGGAGAGTCTTTCATGAAGTTGGATAAATCTCATAGGAGTTATGATGAAGAAGTTATTCCACTTTCTAATCAGGATATCCATGTAGACTGCTTGGACATATGGCAAGTTCTTCGAGTTTCTAATCAAATCAGGATGAATCACTATGTAAGAAGCTTGATTTGGAACCATTAGTCAGTGTAGAGTCTTTCATGAAGTTGGATAAATCTGATAGGAGTTATGTTGAAGAAGTTATTCCACTTTCTAATCAGGATATCCATATTTAGCCTTTTTGGACATATGGCAAGTTCTTCAAGCTTCTACTCAAACCAGGATTAATCACTATGTAAGAAGCTTTATTTGAAACCATTAATCAGTGGAGAGTCTTTCATGAAGTTGGATAAATCTCATAGGAGTTATGTTGAAGAAGTTATTCCACTTTCTAATCAGGATATCCATGTTTAGATTGTTTGGACATATGGCAAGTTTTTCAAGTTTCTAATCAAACCAGGATGAATCACTATGTAAGAAGATTGATTTGGAACCATTAGCCAGTGGAGATTTTCCACGAAGTTGAATAAATTCCATAGGAGGTATGTTAAAGAAGTTATTCCACTTTCTAATTAGGATATCCATGTTTAGCCTGTTTGGACATGTTGCAAGTTCTTCAAGCTTCTTATAAAACCAGGATGAATCACTATGTAAGAAGCTTGATTTCGAACGATTAATCAGTGGATAGTGTCCATGAAGTTGAATAAATCCCATAGGAGGTATATTAAAGAAGTTATTCCACTTTCTAATCAGGATATCCATCTTTAGCTTGTTTGGACATATGACAAGTTCTTTAAGGTTCTAATCAAACCAGGATAAATCACTATGTAAGAAGCCTGATTTGGAACCATTAATCAGTGGAGAGTGTCCATGAAGTTGAATAAATCCCATAAGAGGTATGTTAAAGAAGTTATTCCACTTTCTAATCAGGATATCCATGTTTAGCCCGTTTGGACACATGGCAAGTTCTTCAAGCTTCTAATCAAGCCAGGATGAATCACTATGTAAGAAGCTTGTTTTGGAACCATTAATCAGTAGAGAGTGTCCATGAAGTTGAATAAATTCCATAGGAGGTATGTTAAAGAAGTTATTCCACTTTCTAATCAGGATATCCATGTTTAGCCTGTTTGGACATATGGCAAGTTCTTCAAGCTTCTAATCAAAACAGGATGAATCACTATTTAAGAAGCTTTATTTGGAACCATTAATCAATGAATATTATCCATGAAGTTGAACAAATCCCATAAGAGGTATGTTAAAGAAGTTATTCCAGTTTCTACTCAGGATATCCATGTTTAGCCTGTTTGGACATATGGCAAGTTTTTCAAGCTTCTAATCAAACCAGGATGAATCACTATGTAAGAAGATTGATTTTGAACCATTATTCAGTGGATAGTATCCATGACGTTGAATAAATCCCATAGGAGGTATGTTAAAGAAGTTATTCCACTTTCTAATCAGGATATCCATGTTTAGACTGTTTGGACATATGGCAAGTTCTTCAAGCTTCCAATAAAACCAGGATGAATTACTATATAAGAAGCTTGATTTAGAACCATTAATCAGTGGAGATTCTTTCATGAAGTTGGATAAATCTCATAGGAGTAATGTTGAAAAAGTTATTCCACTTTCTAATCATGATATCCATGTTTAGATTGTTTGGACATATGGCAAGTTCTTCGAGTTTCTAATTAAACCAGGATGAATCACTATGTAAGAAGCTTGATTTGGAACCATTAGTCTGTGGAGAGTCTTTCATGAAGTTGTATAAATCTGATAGGAGTTATGTTGAAGAAGTTATTCCACTTTCTAATCAGGATATCCATGTTTAGCCTGTTTGGACATATGACAAGTTCTTCAAGCTTCAAATCAAACCAGGAAGAATCAGTATGTAAGAAGCTTGATTTGGAACCTTATTCAGTGGATAGTGTCCATGAATTTGAATAAATCCCATAGGAGGTATGTTAAAGAAGTTATTCAACTTTCTAATCAGGATATCCATGTTTAGCCTGTTTGGACATATGTCAAGTTCTTCAAGCTTCTAATCAAACCAGGATGAATCACTACGTAAGAAGCTTGATTTGGAACCATTATTCAGTGGATAGTGTCCATGACGTTGAATAAATCCCATAGGAGGTATGTTAAAGAAGTTATTCCACTTTCTAATCAGGATATCCATGTTTAGCCTATTTGGACATATGGCAAGTTCTTCAAACTTGTAATCAAACCAGGATGAATCACTATGTAAGAAGCTTGATTTGGAACCATTATTCAGTGGATAGTGTCCATGACGTTGAATAAATCCCATAGGAGGTATGTTAAAGAAGTTATTCCACTTTCTAATCAGGATACCCATGTTTATCCTATTTGGACATATGGCAAGTTCTTCAAGCTTGTAATCAAACCAGGATGAATCACTATGTAAGAAGCTTGATTTGGAACCATTAATCAGTGGAGAGTCTTTCATGAAGTTGGATAAATCTCATATGAGTTATGTTGAAGAAGTTATTCCACTTTCTAATTAGGATATCCATGTTTAGCATGTTTGGACATAATGGCAAGTTCTTCAAGCTTCTAATCAAACCAGGATGAATCACTATGTAAGAAGCTTGATTTGAAACCATTAATCAGTGGAGAGTCTTTCATGAAGTTGGTTAAATTTCATAGGAGTTATGTTGAAGAAATTATTCCACTTTCTAATCAAGATATCCATGTTTAGCTTGTTTGGACATATGGCAAGTTCTTCAAGTTTCTAATCAAACCAGGATGAATCACTATGTAAGAATCTTTATTTGGAACCATTAGTCAGTGGAGAGTGTCCATGAAGTTGAATAAATCCCATAGGAGGTATGTTAAAGAAGTTATTCCACTTTCTAATCAGGATATCCATGTTTAGCCTGTTTGGACATATGGCAAGTTCTTCAAACTTCTAATCAAACCAGGATGAATCACTATGTAAGAAGCTTGATTTGGAACCATTAATCAGTGGAGAGTCTTTCATGAAGTTGGATAAATCTCATAGGAGTTATGATGAAGCACTTATTCCACTTTCTAATCAGGATATCCATGTAGACTGCTTGGACATATGGCAAGTTCTTCGAGTTTCTAATCAAATCAGGATGAATCAGTATGTAAGAAGCTTGATTTGGAACCATTAGTCAGTGTAGAGTCTTTCATGAAGTTGGATAAATCTGATAGGAGTTATGTTGAAGAAGTTATTCCACTTTCTAATCAGGATATCCATATTTAGCCTTTTTGGACATATGGCAAGTTCTTCAAGCTTCTTCTCAAACCAGGATTAATCACTATGTAAGAAGCTTGATTTGAAACCATTAATCAGTGGAGAGTCTTTCATGAAGTTGGATAAATCTCATAGGAGTTATGTTGAAGAAGTTATTCCACTTTCTAATCAGGATATCCATGTTTAGACTGTTTGGACATATGGCAAGTTTTTTAAGTTTCTAATCAAACCAGGATGAATCACTATGTAAGAAGATTGATTTGGAACCATTAGCCAGTGGAGATTTTCCACGAAGTTGAATAAATCCCATAGGAGGTATGTTAAAGAAGTTATTCCACTTTCTAATTAGGATATCCATGTTTAGCCTGTTTGGACATGTTGCAAGTTCTTCAAGCTTCTAATCAAACCAGGATGAATCACTATGTAAGAAGCTTGATTTCGAACGATTAATCAGTGGATAGTGTTCATGAAGTTGAATAAATCCCATAGGAGGTATATTAAAGAAGTTATTCCACTTTCTAATCAGGATATCCATCTTTAGCTTGTTTGGACATATGACAAGTTCTTCAAGGTTCTAATCAAACCAGGATAAATCACTATGTAAGAAGCCTGATTTGGAACCATTAATCAGTGGAGAGTGTCCATGAAGTTGAATAAATCCCATAAGAGGTATGTTAAAGAAGTTATTCCACTTTCTAATCAGGATATCCATGTTTAGCCCGTTTGGACACATGGCAATTTCTTCAAGCTTCTAATCAAGCCAGGATGAATCACTATGTAAGAAGCTTATTTTGGAACCATTAATCAGTGGAGAGTGTCCATGAAGTTGAATAAATTCCATAGGAGGTATGTTAAAGAAGTTATTCCACTTTCTAATCAGGATATCCATGTTTAGCCTGTTTGGACATATGGCAAGTTCTTCAAGCTTCTAATCAAAACAGGATGAATCACTATATAAGAAGCTTTATTTGGAACCATTAATCAATGAATAGTATACATGAAGTTGAATAAATCCTATAAGAAGTATGTTAAAGAAGTTATTCCAGTTTCTACTCAGGATATCCATGTTTAGCCTGTTTGGACATATGACAAGTTTTTCAAGCTTCTAATCAAACCAGGATGAATCACTATGTAAGAAGATTGATTTTGAACCATTATTCAGTGGATAGTATCCATGACGTTGAATAAATCCTATAGGAGGTATGTTAAAGAAGTTATTCCACTTTCTAATCAGGATATCCATGTTTAGACTGTTTGGACATATGGCAAGTTCTTCAAGCTTCTAATCAAACCATGATGAATCACTATATAAGAAGCTTGATTTAGAACCATTAATCAGTGGAGATTCTTTCATGAAGTTGGATAAATCTCATAGGAGTAATGTTGAAAAAGTTATTCCACTTTCTAATCATGATATCCATGTTTAGATTGTTTGGACATATGGCAAGTTCTTCGAGTTTCTAATTAAACCAGGATGAATCACTATGTAAGAAGCTTGATTTGTAACCATTAGTCTGTGGAGAGTCTTTCATGAAGTTGTATAAATCTGATAGGAGTTATGTTGAAGAAGTTATTCCACTTTCTAATCAGGATATCCATGTTTAGCCTGTTTGGACATATGGCAAGTTCTTCAAGCTTCTAATCAAACCATGATGAATCACTATGTAAGAAGCTTGATTTGGAACCATTGATCAGTGGATAATGTCCATGAAGTTGAATAAATCCCATAAGAGGTATATTAAAGAAGTTATTCCACTTTCTAATCAGGATATCCATGTTTACCCTGTTTGGACATATGGCAAGTTCTTCAAGCTTCTAATCAAACCAGGATGAATCACTATGTAAGAAGCTTGATTTGGAACCATTATTCAGTGGATAGTGTCCATGAAGTTTAATAAATCCCATAAGAGGTATGATAAAGAAGTTATTCCACTTTCTAATCAAGATATCCATGTTTAACCTGTTTGGACATATGGCAAGTTCTTCAAGCTTGTAATCAAACCAGGATGAATCACTATGTAAGAAGCTTGATTTCGAACCATTAATCAGTGGATAGTGTCCATGAAGTTGAATAAATCCCATAGGAGTTATATTAAAGAAGTTATTCCACTTTCTAATTAGTATATCAATGCTTAGCCTGTTTGGACATATGGCAAGTTCTTCAAGCTTCTAATCAAACCAGGATGAATCACTATGTAAGAAGCTTGATTTGGAACCATTAGTCAGTGGATAGTGTCCATAAAGTTGAATAAATCCCATAAGAGGTATGTTAAAGAAATTATTCCACTTTCTAATCAGGATATCCATGTTTAGCCTGTTTGGACATATGGCAAGTTCTTCAAGCTTCTAATCAAACCAGGATGAATCACTATGTAAGAAGCTTGATTTGGAACCATTGATCAGTGGATAATGTCCATGAAGTTGAATAAATCCCATAGGAGGTATATTAAAGAAGTTATTCCACTTTCTAATCAGGATATCCATGTTTAGCCTGTTTGGACATATGGCAAGTTCTTCAAGCTTCTAATCAAACCAGGATGAATCACTATGTAAGAAGCTTGATTTGGAACCATTGATCAGTGGATAATGTCCATGAAGTTGAATAAATCCCATAAGAGGTATATTAAAGAAGTTATTCCACTTTCTAATCAGGATATCCATGTTTACCCTGTTTGGACATATGGCAAGTTCTTCAAGCTTCTAATCAAACCAGGATGAATCACTATGTAAGAAGCTTGATTT
>MU107065.1:0-69180 GCA_012274485.2 Sinapis alba | reverse complement strand
AAATACTTTTATATTATTGAGATTCTGTGATCTTGTTTACAACTTATGATTGACCTTTATATAGAGATCGAATCATTGCAAGTATAAGAGACACAACTCTTCATACTAAAAGACACAACATGAAGAGTTACAACTCTTTGTGTAATAACTAACTTATGTAAATGTATTAAGGAGAGATTAGATTATATAGTTTAACAAGACCGACGACTAGTCAGCCATGCGATGACAACAAGAACTCATACGGTTTGAACAAAAGAACCAAACGAAAGTACGTTAGGGTTTCAAAGAATAATAACGCCACGTGTCGAGGAAAGAACAGATCTGATGATGTGTCTGATCATAAAGAACAAGTTGGAGTCGTGACACTTCAACTCATGCCGGAAAAGTCTGATCTTACAGGTGACTACACGCCGTTAGATCAGGACGGTGTTGATCCGATGGTGGAAACGATAACCGGAGAGGAAACACGAGAAACCAACGCGTGGAACATGTTTAACGGCGGCTTCACGGCGGAGGTAGAGACGTGGGTGACGGTGGAGTCCGTTACCGGCAGCTCGAGTTCTCACGCGGTGGAGTGTACGGACGTTGAGATGGTGGATAATTTAAGTAAGGACACGTGTCCAGGGTTCATATCGGATGCCTTGAACCGCGTGGTTTGGGTAAACGAGGCTTACCGGAGAAATGTTTCCGGTGAAGATCCGTCGCTATCGTTGCCGGATGTTACGGTGTGGTTGGTGATGGAGGAGTCGACGGTTGCGGCGATGTATTGTAACTACAGAGCATTCACGTGTAGAGTGAGGATGCAGTACACGTGGCAGGAGACAATTTACACCAAAACGGTGCCGTGTGATGTGTGGAAAATGGAGTTTGGTGGCTTTGCATGGAGGCTAGACACAACAGCTGCTTTAACTCTCTGGCTTTAATGTTGGTTGCTGCTTGAAGCAGGAGGGTAAGAACTATAACGTTGAGCTATGTGATCTCTAAGTGTGTGACTACAAGCTTTTTAATCACTTCAGCAACTTTCTATAGGCATATATATAAATTATAGAGAAGCTTGAATTAGAAAGAAGAGTGATGATAATGTTGAGAAGTATGGAGAAGCTGAGAATGCTTATATATATGTAGAACATGCCGTAATATTAATAATGTCAAATGTTGATTGGCAAAAGACTAAATAAAAAGATGCCATTGCATGGTTTCGTACTAATGTTGGCTTATATCTTTATTTTAGATCGATAAGAGCATGTCCATTGAGGGGTTCTTAGGGAGGGGTTCTTAGCGGGATTTAAGAACCGGTTCTTAAATTCTGCTAAGAACCCCTCCCTAAGAACCCCTCAATGGAGATGGTCTAAACCTACTAAATGTATAACAGATCAATGTATTTAAAGATATCAACGGTTCTATTATTTCAAAAACTAGTTGTTTATGCTGTGAAAATATGGATTTATATCATAGGATATAAGGCATATTGTAAAATAAATTTGATCTTAGACCATGATTAAATGAGGTTCTTACCAGAATTTAAGAACCGGTTCTTAACTTTAACAAATGAAAAATTAAGAATCGGTTCTTAAATTTTACTAATAATTCCCGCTAAGAATTCGCCTTTAATCATGTTCTTAACCTAGGGAATATGTTATAGAACACATGAAATATATGGGGACCCCTATTAGGTGTTACACATGGTATACAATCACTAAGCTTTAAAATTCCCCACATTACTGACATACATACACCAAACAATTTCGTATACAGTTCTATATACATATATAAATTCATATAAGTGAGGCTATATCATTCAAGATTTTAAGTACATGAACATGCTCAATATTTCATGTCCATCAGTCCATGTAACGTGCACTTGTCTCTTCGCTATTGGAATACACTCATTCACAGCCTGTTTTATATGTACATTTGCGGATTTGCATTTTGACATTTTCTATATGTGTTTAATGACTTGTAATTAATTAGCATCATCTTAAATTCTTAACTAAACTGCTAGCATGCAGCTCCTTAATATACATTCACACACCCATCATTTATACGTATACAGCAAATATTTATGTATCTGCATTTGCATACAATATATAGTAGTATATATAAACAAAGGACGCACCTGATTTCCATTTCTTAGTTTCTCTTTTTTTTTGCTAAATGGTACTCCTTCCGTTTCATATTAAGTGTCGTTTTAGAAAAAAAAAATGTTACAAATTAAGCGTTATTTTCACATTTTAATGCAAAATTTTTAAATTTTATTTTTTATTTTAATTTTTTATTGATTGAAATATGGTCATGTGTATGGAAAATGATGTTTTTATATATAAAATATGCAAAATTAAATATTTTGACGAAAATATGAATTTGGTTGAGTCGCTGAGATTGTTTACGAAAATATATGTGTAGATAAACTCTCTTAAGCTTACTTGAACGGTATTTTAACCATATGTAATGAGTATAATTAACTTTATAAAGCATATGTGGAGAAGCCTCATTGGTTATCAAAAAGGTTGACAAATTTAAAAAGAAAAAGCCAAAAGGGAGAATAAATAAAGTTGTAACATTCAGACACATATCAAGCATACACTTGGCATTTGATAAGAGATAGACAGGAACCAATCACCGTCTCCAGATTTCTCCCTTCAACTGCCATTCCGACAAAGCTGATATAGGATCCGTTGATTGGTTCGGTCGTTCACGTGTCACAGTGAACTTTTAATCGGGCCGTACGTTATGTTCAAGTCTTTTGTGCTCGCGTGTATCGAAACAGATCCTCTCCGTTGCGATGGAATTTTTAGTCGAAGAAGAGTAATGGGAGAACGAATGAGAACCTTTCACGTGTATGTTGAATAAACTCAAACCCTAAGATCGTGTCCATTGCACTACAAGAAAACAGGCGGATACTGACGGACAAAATCGTCAGAAATTCGTCGGAATAGACATATTTTGACGAATTTCTGATGAAAGTGGTCGTCGATATCATTTGGTCGGAAAAAAATATTCGTCGGAATTTCGTCAGAATTTCTGACGACTTTCCGACGAAACACAGGTTCGTCAGAGTATACCGACGAACCAGTGTTTCGTCAGAATATACCGACGAACCTAAATCGTCAGAATATTCTGACGACATTGATTCGTCGGTATATTCTGACGACACTGGTTCGTCAGTATATTCTGACGAACCAGTATTTCGTCGGTATATTCCGACGACCACAATTCTTCAGAATTATGTATTTTTAAATATAAATAAATTTTGTATTTTTAATTATTTTTCTATATTAAAAATTGATAAATAAACAAAATCTGAAATTTAAAACTAATAATATTATAGAATTTAAATTCATACAAACTGAAATAAAAAAACAGTCATAAAATTTTAAAATTCAGAAAAAATATTTAGAAAGTTTAAAATTCAGAAAAAAACTAAAAAACCGAAGGAAACAAATGATCTAGCCTCTGCAATATCTCGACGTTGGTCTTCTTTTGATCCGCGAGCTCAACAAGGATAGTGGATTTCTGCTCCTCCAATGCCACAATCCGTTCATCTTTGTTATGTAGCTGCTTCAGAATCATGGGATTGGCATACGGAACTTGCGAAGAAGACGCCGGAAATGAAGAAGCACGGCGGGCTAACCCAACTAAACGGCCTTCTTTCCTTTTAAGAACTGTCTACAAAAATATTTAAAGTTAGTAAATTGCATTATAAAATAAATATATTAATAAAAAAATTACCTTTTCAACCATCTTATTTATTGCAATCGGGACAAGTTCGTTGAATCTCCCGTAGAATCGTCGTCATCAGAGAGAGGCTGAGAAGCTAGAAAAACTTTTTATAAATGTTTTTTTAAAACTATAAAAATAGAAAAGGTTGTTAAGTATATTTAAAAATGTTTTTTACATCTAAATATATATATATATATGTATGTTTAAAAAAATATAAATATTTTCAAAATGTTTATAAATATAGAACATGTTGTTAAATATATATATAAAAAATTATATATGTTTTTATCTATATAAAAAAAATATAAAATCATTATTTCTATATAAAAATATTTATAAAACGTTTATAAATATTGAAAAAGGTTGTTAAATATATTTAAAAATTTTAAAAAATGTTTTATTATATATAATATATTACTGGAAACCCCCAAAAATGTTTTTAAAAATAAAAAAATGTTTTAAAAATACAAAAACGTTTTTAATTTTAACAAATACACAATAAAATTCCAAAAAAAAATTAAAACAACAATCCAAAACAACAATCCTAACTAACATATCCTAACTATCCATTCAATCCTAAAGTTTTCAATCAAACAACCTCAAATCCTAAGATCTAACTTCCTAAACCCTAAAAAATTGAAATATACAAAGGTTTTATAGAATCTTACATGATTTGTGGTGTGGGGAAGAGATTTGAGCTTGGGAAGAGGAATCGCCGGAGATGGGAGCTCAGAAATCGCCGGAGTCGCCGTCAAAGAGAGAGAAAACAGAGAGAGTTTAGAGAGAGAGGCAGAAATGGCGTAGAAGGAAGAAGGAGGGTTTTTATCTTTAATGATTCCGACGAACCCGTGTCCGTCAGAATTCCGTCGGAATCATTAAATATATACGAATTGGCGGTTCGCGAAAATTTTCATGCGAAATGCTTTTCCCGGGTAATTTGATATTCCGACGGATTACCGACGGAATTAGTAATGTCGTCGGAATTCCGTCAGAATTTGGATCCGTCGGAAAGTCGTCAGTTTTTTCCGACGGATTACTGACGAAATATTCCTACGGAATTCCGACGACTTAGTGTTTAGGGGTTGAACACAAGTTTCTAAATGCAAAATACAAATCTTTGATAATATATATAGTATTTTCATAATGATATAACTATAAAAATGTTTTCATAACATGATTTTACACAAAAACATTTTTGTAGTGTAAGATTAGATGAATATGATTGTATAAGTATATGAGTGTTAAGATGAGATGTTATGAAAACAATGATATACATACATAAATATTTTAATGAGTTGTTATATTTGAACGGTTGCGATCTAATACTATACTAAACACTTAATATGTGTTATTTTTATAGTTTTGGTATTCAAATTTATATATTTTTGAAATATTTTTTTTTTAAAAACATAAGTCCTCGGAAATTCCTCGGAATATACCGAGGACATTCTGACGAACTTTCTTAGTTCGTCGGAAGGTCCTCGGTATATTCTGAGGAATTTCCGAGGAACTTGTCTACTTTGAATGAAACCACAGTTTGTCGTTATGTCGTCGGTATTTAGTGACGGAATACTGACGGACTTGTTTTACGGTCAAAAGGATCGTCGGAATTTCGTCGGAATATACCGACAAAATTCCGACGACTACAACAGTTATATACGTAATCGGAATGTCGTCGGAATTACGTCGGAATATACCGACGGATTTCCGACGACATCAACAGTTATATATTTTATCGGAAGGTCGTCGGAATTTCGTCGGTATATTCCGATAAACCACTTTATGTCGGAAAGTCGTCGGTATATTCCGACGAATTTCCGACGACCTTGTATTTTTTATTTTCGTCGGAATTCCGTCGGAAAACCGTCAAAAGTTTCTGACGACTTTCGTGTCCATCGGAACGTCCGTCAGAATATAACATGTTTTCTTGTAGTGTTGGGGTTTTTAACGGAAGTTAAGAACCGGTTTTTAACTTTAACAAAGAACCCCTCCGTAAGAATCCTCCAATGGACATGCTCTAAGTGCCTAACCAATACAAACATTTCAAACGGGTTTTAATATTGTACTGCTATAAAACGAGAAAACGAGAAAAAATATATCAAACTTACACATTTTAGCCAAAAAAACACTAACTCTTTATCAATCTAAAAAAATACAAACTTGTGTTGACCTAGCTAAATTTAGTAAAAATTTAGTCAATTTTAACTTTCACTTAACCAACATTTGTTTTTAACTGAAATCAAACCGATTTCATTTTACAAAAATAAAAAATAATAAAAATACACTATAAAAATACTAAACTTCTTCGATCTGTCTAAAAGAGCATGAACATTTTCATTGATCTAAAAAATTATAAAGTTGTTATGGTTGAAATAAATTAGTTATAAACAAAAAATCTAAGATCCAAACCGAACAAAAAATGAATTTGTATCTATTTGTGAGGTTAAAAATTAGATATCAGCATATGAAATAAACTGAACATAAAAATGAATTGGTTTTTGATCCGAGATGTAAACAAATGTTAATTTTGTATATATTTCAAAAATGTTAATAGTTGATCAAAATAATCTCCTTCCAATAACCAGCTTTTTTGGCCATTATAACTTTAGATGATTGATATATAATTGATAGAAAAGCTTTCTTTCAACAACTATATCTCTATATAATAATATTTAGTAGACAGAAGCAGTAATTTCTCTCTAATAACCAGATCTTCCAGCAGCTCTCTAGATAATCGATATATATAATCGACATATGTCTTTTGGATTTTGATATACCTTGAGTTGGTTTACAATATAAACTTTTTGATCAATTAAATCTCTATTTTTCCTATCATTTTTGTATAGTTTCTCTTGTTTTGAATAATTGAATCTGAAGCTTACCCAACCTGCTTAAATGGTTGGTTTACAACAGAAACTTTTAATCAACAAAATCTCTATTTTTCCTATCATTTTTTATAATCTCTCTTATTGTGAATAATTGAAAATTACTTGATTGTTTTGGTAGGACGAAAATCTGAAGCTTATCTAAACCTGCTTAAATGGTTGGTTTATCAGTTCTCAGACTTTGTAATCTAACTGTCAACTAAACAATAAACACGAAAGACATGAATAAGCATAAATTATACACTACCATGTACGAAAGATTTAATAAAAGCAAAACCCACACCAAAACGAATTATAGCATCTCTAGAGAGTTGTGACATAACAAAAGCATCTCTAGAGAGAAGAGGCGAATGGTATCTGACAACATTTATTTACATAAGAACTCGCTACATAATCTAAAGTGTTGATTGATTAACTTGTAGTACTGTTTGTGTAGTTGAAGTAGGGTTCTATTGGTGTGAGAGGCTCCACGTGCACTGTCGCTTTCGATAGTGGTATAATAGATGGAGGCCTATGACTGGCCCATCACTTGGTTGGACCAAAATCCCGATGGTCCTATCACCATACATACGCTAACATATAGAGCATCCACAAGGGAGAAAACTATTTGGATATTAGAATTAATCCAAATTGAAATTTGTCGTAAAATGTGTGTAGACTTTCATGTATGAACTTTGGAAAGAGATACATGGCAAGTGCTAATTTTTTTTTGTTCAAAAATCTATATACTTAAACCAAGTTTTTGACCGATAAAAAATATTCTAGAAGTGCTACCATCAGCCATTTTGTTATCCTATTTGATAAAGATATACTGTATTTGTTACCACATTTTTCTTTCTATCAATTAAACACACTGAAAATACTTTAAATATGTTTATAACCATTATAAATTGTGGTTTTGATTGGTAAAGTTGTATTCTCGTGAAAAATTATGTACCATTTGATAAAGAGGACTCCACTTTTCACTATTAAAATAAAATTATGAGATATATGTTAAGCTGGGCTTACATTTCACCATATTGGACTTAACCTTTTCACTATTAAAATCAAATTATGAGATAGGAGGTATATATTAAGTTGGGCTTATTGTTCACCAAACTAATTTGGGATTAAACCCAGCAATTTCCTGTAAAATTGTGAATATACTTTGGAGCTACTTCAATTTTCATTTTTTGTTTAATTTATAGTATTAAACTATTAACAAACCAATCATATAATAAACTCTAATGTTATTATTTAAGACAACGCTAAATACAATCTACACGTGAAAATTATACTCCTGTCGTTTACTTTTTCGGATTACAAACTTCATGTCATTTAGATCAAAAACCTCATATCCGTTTTGTCTCCAGCCTAGTAAACTCACTAGACAGGAACGGTCTAAATGAACACACAAACTCACAAGACCAGTAGGCCTGGGAATTTGAACCACAATCCGCGGATCCTGTTCCGTTTTGTATAATTAATATTACCCGCTTTTTTTTTTGTCTGGTCCAATCTTCTAAGATCAAGTGGTAGTCGAGTTTGAGTCGTTCCAAAGAAATGTTCTATCTGGCTGGGTTTGATCTATATGGGAAAATAGAGTGTCACTATTTCTTGCCTCCTTAGCTAGAACATCTGCTCGCAAGTTCCTAGTCTTGGGGATCCGGGAAATGCTGAAAACTGTGAAACCATCACGTAGAAGCCGGAAGGAAACTAGCTCGGGGACAAAGGCCGGCCAGTCGAAAGGGCTATCTATCAATTTGATTGCGGGTTATGCATATCAGATTTGGGAAACCGTGAAACCGTCACGTAGAAGCCAGAATGAAACTAGCCCGTGGGTTTTGGCGGGGCGAATGTGGTTATAAATTTTTTTGATTGCGGGTTATGCAAGTCAGAAAACACTTCACACAGGTCTGTATATTTGTCCTCAGTTTATCCTAATCATTATTTGACTTAAGAGTGATGACTAAATTACACTTCAAAGTCCCTATTGAAATTGATTGGCTTGAATAGTGACAGTGGCTGATTAGGTGAAGAGTTCCTTTTAGTAAGTCTTACGTTTACAAGCTGAGGCAGAGGCTGCTGAAGACTCTTGTAGCCAAGCTGAAGCAGACGTTGCTGCTGAGTGTAAGCGGAAGAGAGAACTTGAAAGAGAAGCTGCTCGCCAAGCTTTATTGAAGCTAAATAGCAAACATGTTAAATTACATTACAGGAGAAAGCGTGTGCATGCTCTAATGTTTTTAAATGTTCTACCACCATATGTTTTGACTTCCGTGCATGCAGATGGAGAAAACTGTAGAGAACAACGAGAACTCTCGCGGTTCCTCAAGGATCTAGAGATGCTGAGTTCGAGTGCGCCCGAGCAACTACCTAGCTTAGCTGATGAAATCATCCCCGAGAGATGCTTTAGATGCCCTTGGAAGTTTCAACCTCAGAGGAATAAACCCTCTTCAAATTCATCATGAAACAAGATGATGATGATGAAAGAACCCGAGGCTCATGCTGTTCCAAAGGTAGCCACGTGGAAGAAGGTGAAATCGATTGAGAAGCCAATTTGAATTTAGTGTGTATGTAAAACACGACGCAAACGCTTCTAAACTTAAAATGAGTCCTCAGTGAGACAAGACCGTTATTTGTGTAAGAATCTAGTTTTACTATTTGTTCTAAGATGAATCCTTTTGAGATGATAAGTAGTGAGCTTTGACTAGTGATTTTATCAAACCGTCGACTCTGGAAATAAAGAATGAACTCACTGTGGCAAGAGGACCATTAAAAACTTGGGGAGTAGGATGAGCTTTGAGACAAGCACCTTCTCAGCTTCACATCCGTTTGCTTTGGTTACCCTATAAGTGCGTATCTTTATTCCTTGGCCTTATTAAAATCGCAAACCTTGCATGGTGAACGTGTTGGGTATCCTTTTATTATGTAACCACACTAGTTTATACTATTTTTTTTATATCTTCATGTAACAATGTCTTTATTGTCTAAATTACTGTCACTGAAACATAGAAAGATGGAGGGTTTAAGACCGTCCCACCATGGCTGGACTTGGCGTCAGAGATGCAGAAATGCCCGTCGCAACTGCCGGAAAGTATGACACCTTCCTTGCCTTGTGGTTCAACGTGGTAAGCAGAGCATGGAGGAGCTTAGACTATAATGAAGTTCATATAATAGTTATCCAAAAAAGGTTTAATAAATCAAAAGTTGAATTGTTTGGTATAAATTAACGGGCAATTCTCTTAAATAGTTCTTTTTAAGCTTTTGTCACAAAAATAGCCTTCAAAAAATAAAATGACCAAAATAGACCCTTTTTTTTGAAATTTTGATTTTATTTTGATTTATTTTTTTGAAATTTGAAACCTTAACCCCAAACTCACCCCTTAACTCTAAACGCTAAAGTCCAAATTAGTTAACCCTAAGCGTATAAATGCATATAAATGCATTTTTAGCTTCAAAAAAAAACATTTTGGTTATTTTATTCTTTTAAAACTATTTTTGTGACAAATAAATTAAAAGGAGCTATCTAAGAGAATTTCTCTAAATTAATAATATTACTATTATGATATTTTATTAATTTATAGAACAACTAATTTACAAAAAAACTACTTTAACTTTTTCTATTTCTAAATTGATTTTGCCATATATACATCAACTAAATTTAAAAATTAGCTTTCATATTATTTTAATTATATTGTTTAGTGTATATAAAATATATTTCATAATAATTTTCAATATAATTTACTAAATATTATCAAAATATATTGAAATGTTAAAAATATATAGATGAACTCTATTGTAAGTATAAAACAAATAATATAAATTTTATATTTATATAAGTTATTAATTTATGATCTTAATGGAATTATATTTACATAAATTTAGTATCTTATTATCTTATAGATTTGTCATATTTTGAACATGTTCAGTTTTATTAGTCTAGGGAGTATTGATTTAAGAAAAACCACTGTACAATAAAAAAAAAACTTAAAAAAAAAAAACAATTTCCAAATTGAATAAGGAAACGTGAATGACACCAATCATAAGTCATAACAAGATCAGGATTTAGATAATCATCTCAAAACGTCGTCGCTTTAGGTGTTTACTTCCTCTAACCCTTAACCTCGTTTCTCTAAACAAACCTCAACCATCTCCATCGCTCATCTTCTCTCTTACATCTCTCATCTATATATATACACACACAGAGACTTTTAAAACCTATCCTTGTCATCATCAGTCATGGAGGCAATCACGAGTTTCAAGGATCTACCATTCTTCTTCTCACTCTTCGTCTTCGTCTACCTCCTCGGCTACTTATACGTCTTCCGTAGCTGGACCCCACCGTCTCGTCCCTTAGCCTCCAGCTGCTTAATCTCCCTCCTCCACGGCGTCTCCGCCGTCTACCTCTCCACCCGCGCCCTCATCTCCGATCCCAACCGCAGCTTCTCCTCCCCCAACACCCAATCCCAAAACTCCGTTCTCGACTTCAGCTCCGCTTACTTCCTCGCCGATCTCCTCCACCTCGCCGTCTTCCCCTCTCCCGCCGGCGAAGACGAGCTCTTCGCCGCTCACCACGCCGCCGTGCTATTCGTCTTCCTCACGTGCCGCTACCTCGTCGCTCACGGCGCGTGCGCTCTCCTCGCGCTCCTCATCGTCGCGGAGGCCACCAGCGCGTGTCAGAACTCGTGGACACTCGCGGATGCGCGTGGTCCCGACGCTCCTCTCGCGGTGAGTCTGCACCGTTTCGTTACGCTGCCGTTTTACGCTTCGTACAGCGTCTGCAGGTGCGTTCTCGCGCCGGTGCTTATCGTGAAGATGACGTGGTTTTACGTCACTGGGGGAGCTGATGACGTCATACCGAGGTGGGTTTGGGTGTCGTGGACCGTCGTTATTGTCATTGCCGTTACCGTTAGTATTATTTGGATTCGGAATTTGTGGATACTATTCTTCAAAGAAAAAAGAAACTCTCAAATTGCTAAAAAGATTCAATAATATTATACTATTTATTTTTAAATTTTCCGTATCTCAGATTTGTTCTCTATTTTTAGCGTAAAGTAATTAATATTCCCGATCAAATCATATTCATTGATTTGGAGATTAACCTCATATAGTCAACACTAATACACTACCTAACATTGGGATTAAACATGATATTACTTATTAGGCATCTATATTAATTGTTCATGAATCATAACAGATGTACCCAGCACATTACATATTTAAAAAGCTTAAACATACCACAAAATTCTATATTTCAAATATTGTAGGTTTTATGATATTTTTGTGTTATTGATTATATTGTGTGATAACCACCAAGTCTAAGCACAGAAAAATTGACTTTGTCAACACCATGTATAATTATATTTAAGGACTGCTAGTTTTTAAAAAATTGTATAAATGTACGTGGTTAAGAAGATGTCAACTAGTTTAACTGGGGGTGGCTCAAGATAAGACATAATCATATTTTGTTTTGCTATGACAACAACTAATAATATCAATCACTATATTTTAATTGGAACAATAATAAATCTACTAAATAACAAGTGTCCATTCCATGGCATCCAAAATTCATGCTGAAAACTAGGACTGAAACGACCGTTCCTTCTAGAAGAGGATGTAAGTTTCAAACCAACTACACTAATGAATTTTATAGCCATTTAAAAATGTCTTTAACAGTACAAATTCTCATCATCCCGTTTTTATAGGCAAAAGTTTTTTGTTCGTTTATATGTCATGTTCAACGTGAATGGTAGACACTAAGCTACAATCTTGATTTTTTTAAAAAAAATCTTTTTCCCGTAATGGACTATGTTGCGCAAAACATAATGAAAGGTCTTAAACAAAACCATGCTATCATGTTGGTACTGTTGTATATTGAGGAGTTTGAACGAGATGATATTGTTGGACCTGGGCTTCAACCAAAAATACTAATGGGTTTTGTCTTGGGCCAAAGATGAAGAAACAAAAGAAGAGGTGATCACTCTGGGCGAGTTCGCTAAGAGGCCCAAACGTTTTAAGTCTTCGGTATATAAGTTGAGAGGCCCAAACATAATGTTCAGTTAATATCAAATCACATAGAAGGAATCAAAAATTTGAAGTCTACCCTTGCTCATTAGCGTCTGAAGTAAACTCGCCCATATTTTTGAAGTCTCTATGCTTCTCAAGCAGAGACTACAAAGGTCCTTCTTCTTAAATTTTCATCACTCTCTCTCTCTCCAACTTTAACAGACGAAGAAAGCATGGCTGACTTTCCACCAAGGCTCACATGAAAAAATCTCCCTTAATCATATAGTGATTTTATACGTCTCTTATGTTTCGTTTTTCTGTGAAAAAACATCTCGATTCTTGTTCGGTTGTTCTCGTGATTGCGATGCTATGATTTTCTCAACTCGTTCGCTTTCATGAACGATGATGATTCTGTTTGAGTGTCTCTAATCTCTCTGCATAATGTGGTTTCCGTTTTCCTCTACTCGATCGATGGTGATTATGTTCGTTTGTCTATGTATTATATGGTGATTACCCTAGCTTTCTTATGGTTGCTGGTGATTATGTTGGTTTGAGTTCTCCTCAATATAACATGATTTGATTATCCTCTTCGTAACAATAGTGATTTCTGTTTTTGCTTTGTTTTATATTCGCAGAAGTACTTTTTCTCTTCTCTGTATGATTACAAGTATCATCATTTTTTCTAGGTTACTTGCTTCCCTCAGCTCCATCCAAAAAATGAAAGAGGGTGAAAGGAAGAGGATCGAACATGTCGATATCTCACACACATGGTGAGTTTACTTTGCATTTTCTTTTTGATCAAAATGTTATTTTTATTTAAAGAACTGCTAAATGGGCCTTGTGGGACTTATAATTTGAGACTTAAATATTCTCTCTGGTTTATAATAATTGTCATTCTAACATTTTTTTCTTATTGCACAAAAAATGTCACTTTAGAATTTCAATGCAAATTATACTTATTTTTATATAAAATTAATTGCAAATTGTATTAATTTTAAAAATAATTTTATTTATCTTAAATATTATTGGTTGAATAAGTGTAATTGATAACAACTTAAATATATTTCAATTATTATTTTTTTTTTAAAAATCTTGTGTGTAAAATGTAAGTGACACTTAAATAAACAGAGGGAGTATAAGATTAGGATAGTAGTAGTTGTAGGATCGTTTCTTCCGACAATACAACGCCTCGAGGATAAGATTGAGATTATCGGTGGTGTGGAGATCAATCGAAGACAGTAGACATCAACTCCAATGAAAAGGGCAGCAATGTCTCTTAGTCTGAATAGCTTTTGTCATATCCAAGAGCCTCTTTTTGGGAGACTCCAATATAGACGACCAGAACTACCAAGAAGGTCGCCGTCCATTCGTATCAAGAAGAAACCAAAGCGACTCCATCTTGAGGATTCAGTAAGTATCTTTTCTTAGGAGATATTTTTGATTGGTTCATGTGAGGGGTTTTCAACTTCTAGACGTATTTTTTTTTTTAAATAAGTCAAATCAAGTTGGTAGAGCAACCAGGGCCGGCTTAACCCAATTAAGGGCCTTAGGGAAAAAAATTGTTTTTACCTTTTAAAATTTATATTTATTTAATATTTTAAAAATAAATCAGTAATATTTAATATATTTTGTGATGCAAATAAAACTATTATACATATAAAATATTTTTGGATCCTTTTCAATTCTATTAATTATTTTGTTTTATTTTTTTCTATGTAAAAATATGTATTTGTGAAAAAAATTGGGACCCTTTAACTTCTAATATATGGGGGACATGAGATTGGGCCCAGGGCGATCACACCGCTAGTCCCCCATTGTTAGCCGGCCCTGAGGGCAACTGTACCGAGGTCGAGGTCTCGTCGTGTGAGGAAGCAATACAATATTAACAATCATGTGTCTTTAGTAAGTTCTTTTTCTTTTGTAAAAAAAAGATGAGTTGTAATTGATTTGCAACATTTTGTAAAAATTGTGCCAAAATAACAATAAAAAGAAGAAAACAAGTTGAAAATGAACCATGTTACGAAACCGAAGGGTTGTAAGAGCATAATTAATCTTAGTCTCTTAATTGGAGTTCTTAACTCATGATTTAGTTGTTGTTTTTTAACACTTTTCAGTTAAAAACTATTCTTATCTCTTATTAAAAAGATGATTCTTAGCTTTTTTTTAGTTAAAAATTAAGAAACATATCTTAGCCGAAGCTAAAAACCCTAGTTAAGAGACTGAGGTTAATCATGGTTTAAATCGCTTATTCATTTTGTTGAAAAAAAAATATAATTCAATAAATCAGCTAAATCAATGCTAAAGACTCCTAGCTGTCTGCTGATGCTGCTGCTAAAAGATCCTCCCATGTAACTAATTTTTCTCTTGGTTTAGTTCTCTCAATACCCATTTGTTTTTCTTTGGCATCAATCTTCTCCCACCCACTAAAGTATACCCTTTTCACGGGAAAAGGGTCAATTTCAACCCCAACAATTTCAGTCGTGCCAAATACAGCCCGAACTAATGGATAGTGCCAAATACGACCTCAACTCAATAATAATTTAAAAAAACTACCTGAACTTTTTAAAACGTGCATAAATCTACATTGACTCTAACAGAAGTTAGTCAACCGTTAATAAGATAATACGACGTCGTTTTGGCCTAACTTTTTTTTTAAAAAATATGATTTTTCTGAGCCTCGAACCCTTATCTCAACTCTCATTTGACGGGTACATAAACCACTAGACTAAAGTAACATTTTGAAATATTATCACAAATTTGAAATTATATAAACTACTATACTTCTTCATCTTATAATTAAAACTTTAGTAATGTTTGCTTATGATTTATATAAATACATTAACATGTTTTTAATTATTATATATTTAATAAATTTATATCTTACTAAATTATAAATAATAAAATATTATACTTATATGAAATTAATTATATATTTAAAACTTTGAAACTATTTATAATTTTTTATAAACTTTTAAATAAAACTTCTGAAACTATTTATAAACTTTTAAATTTCTAAAACTTTGATTTATATAAGTTTATAAAAATTAACATTCAAGGTTTAAAAGTTTTTAAAATTTTATATAAAAATTTATAAATAGTTTCAAAGTTTTAAATATATATATAATTTCTTATAAGTAATAATATTTTATTATTTATAATTTAGTAAGATATAAGTTTATTAAATATATGACAATTAAAAATATGTTAATGTATTCATATAAATCATAAGCAAACATCACTAAAGTTTTAATTATAAGATAGAAGAAGTATAATAGTTTATATAATTGTAAATTTGTGATAATCTTTCATAATGTTACTTTAGTCTAGTGGTTTATGTACCCGTCAAATGAGAGTTGCGGTACGTTTTAAAAAGTTCGGGTAATTTTTTTGAATTATTATTGAGTTGAGGTCGTATTTGGCACTATCCATTAGTTCGGGTTGTATTTGGCACAACTGAAATTGTTGGGGTTGAAATTGACACTTTTCCCCCCTTTTCACCTTTTTGTTCTCAAGCAACTGCACCAGTCCTTTCCTTCCTGCTTTCTCGCTCTTACCAACAACGCCTTCTTCTTCTTCAATGTCTTGGCTTATGCTACCAACCTGCAACACATTTTTTAATCTCCCAATCTCATTCATAGCTTAAGTAAGAACATCAGTGGACAAAGTTTGGTGTGCTCACTGTTTCTTCTGCGCAGTAAAGGTTTGTGGCAATTATGCCTACTGGTCCTCTTTTGAGCCATCCACATACATACAAGCCTGGTTCTGTCTGTGAAATGCCTCCACTGTCACTAACCACTCGACCTCTTACATTCGGGACAATACCTTGAAATCAGAAGAACACATCGTTTTTTCTCATAAGACATTAATCGCACAAAACTTTCATATTAGACTCACCTTTCTTGTGATCAAAGGGTAAACCTTCGATTGGAACCGACTTGTAACCAATGGCTTTCAGCACCATACTGCAAAAACCGAGCATGCTTTCATTAAAATTTGTTCACTGATCAAAAATATAATCTTTTGGGTACCTGCAGTTAATATCTTCAAATTCTCTTGTACCAACTGCAATTTGCTTTCCGCTTCCAACACCTACAAGTAAGTAGCAAGAGATATATATGGATCAAGTTCTATCCTCAGCAATCACTTATCCACTTCTAGTGTTTTTAAACAGCTGAGCTAAGAAAGAAACAAGATATGATGATGATATAGTTTCAACTTGAGGTGCAATTACTTTCAAGAATGGTTTTCTCCAAGTTTACACCAGAAACATGACCCTTGCTTTCATCTGACTCTAGGAACCGCTCAGGTTGGCGGAAGAAAGCAAAGTGAAGCTCTCGTTGATCACAGTTTCCTTCGGATGTTCCTGCTGCTGCAGCCTTTGACAGTAGTTCATAGATCCTCTTCCTGGCTCTACTGTTTTTCATTTCTTCCTTTGGAAGGAAAGAAAAAAGATTATCATATGGGTTGAGAAACATACCACAAAGGATCGAACCGATTTTTGTGGAATTCCAATGAAAGTAGGCATACACGTGAGTGATATTACAATTTCTCTAAAATGCAAAAAGACGGTTGAAATTAGGTACCTCATCAGCAGGAGTTACACTCAAGTCAGTTTCCTTTATTTGAATGTGCAAGTTCTTAATCCCTGCATTGTAGAGAGATGCAACAGAAAACATTACAAGATATTGCACATCGTAAATAAGATAACCTAAGGTCAAGACAAACAAACCTTAGCAAAAGAGTAGCATTTTTTGCATTACACAGTATAATTAATTGTAAGACAATCACCAAAGCAACCCCCATTAAATATGGACCAAACTAACTTTTAACTAAATGTAAGAAAAAACAATGTAACCTACGGTTTGAATCTATCTATCATAAACATATCAAGTTTGGATGCAACTTAGAGAGACCGGTAAATCTCTAAACCCATTTTATCAAAAATACTGTAAACTCCAATTATATACAACTAAAGAGATTGTTTCATGCAACCACACTTCCACTCAATCACGCACGCTCACAAAAGCAGCAGCAGCACACACACCATAACCACACTTAAAATCAATTAGTTAAAAATCATTCCCCATTCACACGATTTAGTCCCTATGTTATTTGATTTTTTTTTCTGTGGGATCTATCGAAACACACAAAATCAAAAGGCCACTATGCGATGGTTTAGATATGTAACATACCTAAAACTTCTCGAAGCTCTTTAGCAGTCAATGCTGCTTGAACGGGCCCCCGTCTTCCAACAAGATACACCTTCCTATAGACGTTATGACTTTGTATTAGGAACTATAAGAAAGATGGAATGCAACAGTATTTAACTTGTGGACCTTATAGAGCTTTCTTCCAGCGCAGATAAAGCATGTGTAGCTATATCAGTTGACGCCAATTCTGTTGTCGGTCTTAAGAGAATTCGAGCAACATCTAGAGCTACATTACCCTTAAATTTGAAAGATTCTTATGTCAGACAAGTGCTGAGAAATGTATTTACTCGGATACATGTGGCACACAAGAAAAAATAATCTGACTCTTAGAATTTGATTGCCCTTTTAGACAAATGAGGATAGCAATATAAGAGTACCTGGCCAAGAATAACAGCTGTGTCAGAGCTTTTCAAGTCAGGTTTCAAACTGCTGTAGTCAGGATGCCCATTATACCACCAGACGAATTCTCTTGCAGAGTATATACCGCCCAAACTCTACACAAGTAAACCAGAAACAAGTTTAAGCCAGTAAGTTATGTCAGAACCTACTTGAACACGCGCGCCACATGAAACACTTTTGATGGGGGCATACCTCACCTGGAATGCCAAGATCTTTGTCACTTTCAGCACCATATGCAAGTACAACCTGAACAGACCATGCTTATAAAAATAAGTTGAAGGTTCTCAATCAACTTGTTAACCTTATGACTAAAGAGAGCAAGCTAGAATAAAATGAATAGGAGTATAGTTAACAGATAAACCTTGTTTAAGGTGCATAGTTAATCTAACAAGACCATTAGTGACAAAAAAGCTCAATCTACATCAGATAAGAAGATAGTTACCACGTGATACAAATCTCGCAGCTCAGAAAGTGCTAAGTCCGAACCAAGCTTTACATTACCGTAAAAAGCGCAACGCTCGTGTTGTGCCACGCGAGAAAACTGATTAATGGCAATCTATAGAAAGAAAGATAGCAACCAACCTCACTTGAGAATGTTGTTTGTTAAATCTCTCTAAAGAAACAAGATTAAGAAGCCATGAAATGAAAAAACAAGTAGTATCTACCTTAGTTTCAGGATGATCAGGGGCAACACCAGACCGAACAAGACCAAAAGGTGTGGGCAATCGATCAATTATATCGATGCGTGCTCCTTCATGTGCCTTTAATAACTGATTAACCACCAGCCAATCAAATCACACAGAGGTTAATCAAAACAGAATTTTAAATTGCCTGATAAGCTTGTACACATAAAAGAACACTGCCCACTCAGAAACATAAGAAACGAAATCATTCACCGCATCTCTATCTGTGCATAAGCATTTACATACCTTGATATGTTTTTATCAATCAAAACATTCACTTAAATAAGTAAAAAATGCAAAAAAGAGAGAGAGAGAGAGAGAGAATGAAGAACCTTATGGGCAGTATAGAAACCAGCAGGTCCAGTGCCAACGATGCAGACGTGTAGAGGACGGGAGGAGAAGCATCTAGTTACCAAACTACGTGCTAGAAACATACTCATTTTCAAACATACCACTACAAAGACAAGACAGAAAAAAATGTAGCAAATCCAGCTGAAGTGTCTTAAAGTTAAGTAGCCAAAGTAAAAGAAACTTATTTACTCAAACATCATAACCAAAGGCTGAGATGCTATACTGAAACCCAGCTTCCAACATGAATCAGTCAGCTTAACAACACAAACACGGAGCTAAAAGCAACTTCAGTGATACTCTAATTCAAGAATAACAAAGCTCACCAAGATTAACGCGACGCTGCTGCTGCTTTCTCCCAGTTCCTCGTGGTCGAACCGGAGAATATGTGTGACGAGTGACGAGCGAGAGAGGAAGAGAGGAAAGAGGGATTTCGGAATCGCCAAGAGAGACGAAAATATTGGACTCAGAGATAGTGAAAATGGAGGAGGAGGAAGAGGAAGAGGAAGAGGAAGAGGAAGGTTAGTGTTTTAATTTTGAAAAGGGGAAAAAGGGTCGTTACGATTCAAGGTGAAGAATGAGTGGGTTTGACCCAATTCTTAATGGATGACTGGGTGGGTTACCCGAAATAATTTAGGTTGGGTTATTCACTGAGTGATTTATTAAGCTATGGACAATTCTCTTAAATAGTCATTTTTAAGTTTTTGTCCCAAAAATAGTCCTAAAAAAATAAAATAATCAAAATAGTTTTTTTTTTTTAATTTGAAACTCTATTCCAAACTCACCCCTTAACTCTAAATCTTAAAATCAAAATTAGTTAACTTTAAGGATATAAATGCATATAAATAAACAATTTAGCTTCTAAAAAATATATTTTGGTCATTTTCTTCATTAAAAACAATTTTTGTGAAGAATAAACTGAATTTCTCTTAAATTATTGTAACCACGTCTTCAATTTAAAATTAAATATTTTTTTATTATTAATTTAAAATTATACTTCCGTCTATTTAAAAATGTTGTCATTTAAATTTGAATCTATTCACATCTCATTAGAAATAAATATAGTATCCTTTATAATTCAATTATACAGTATATATTTCATTTATGAATGATCTAATCTATTTATTAATAAGCTTATCTTAGATCTCATTGTTATATTTCAATATTTTTTTGTTACAACTAATATCTCAAATCAAACAAACAAAAAAAAATCTCATCTTTATTCACATACGTATAGTCTGACCATTTCTTTTTCATAATGGAACTAAACATTCTAACCAAATCCTTTTATTAATCGTTTAAAACATGGTTTTAATTGTTTAGATTAATTGTGGACATTCTCATGATCGAAAAAAACTTTTAATAACCATCATATATAAATTACAGTCGTGCTTAGAAAATTTGCATTCTATATACACCGATACTTCTACAATTTGTGAATATGGAATTCATACTGTACCTAATTGGACCTAGAAGCATATGTTTGCTTCTATCGATATTACCACAGCCTATTAACCTATTTATTATAACAAAAGAAGCCCATTTCAAACAAAATGCGTGAATGTAAAAACATAAAGATTCACATGTCGTGTTTTACCTTCTGCATATTGCTGATGTGGACGCATGTAAAAAAAAATATTATTTTTGGTGAGAGATTCTCGGCCAGAGACCCTCATTACGAATACTCTAAGACAACTTTATTGTAATAGAAAATAGCTCTTTTGTTTTTTAATAATGTTTTTTTTCTCCTCAATCTCTGAAACGAGAAGAAGAAGAGAGAATCAGATATGGCTTCACCGAACAAGCACCCAGAAATAGACGTATGATAAAATTGTCTGTGCTCAATTTCTAGTTTTATCTCTTAGTTTGCCTATTTTTATTACAAGCTTTTTGTCTTTTTTTTAGTGGGATCTCTCTCGATGATTTCATCTTTATTGATATATTTCTCTCCTTCTTGTGTAACTGGATCACATAAAAATGTGACATCTGATTTTCTTTTTGATACTGATCTCGTTCACTATTGTTGCCGTAACCAGCACCAAAATAGATTTATCTGTTGATACTTTTTTTTAAAACGTCAATCTCCTTAAAAGAATGAGTAAATGAGAAGAAAATGAAAAAATAATATAATACTTAAATTATGTCAAAATCATAAATATATTCTTAATAATTTTTTCTACATTTAGTTAGTAAGCAAATTAACCCAAAAACAAAATTAAGATCCAAGATTAAAATCTCTCATTAAAAAAAAAATCTTACTCCCTCCGTTTCGCAAAGAGTGTCATTTAGACACATTTCACGTATATTAATAAAATAATAAAATATACTAATATACCCTTATTTATTATACAATTATTTAAATGAAAATAATTTATCTAATAATTTATTGGTTATTTAAAAGAGTAAGAAAGAGATTTAATGAGAAAAATTGTATTGGAAATACAAAATGACACTTTTTTTGAAACAAAATTAAAAAGCTAAAATGACATTCTTTATGAAACAGAGGGAGTACTTCTCTAGTGAAAATTATGTATTTTATCTTTACAAATATCCTATTTATTTTTTCCCATGAACAGTCAGCAGCGTAGAAATTTGACCCATGAATTAATCAAAATGCATTAAAAATGAATTAGAGCCACGAAAACTGACTAGTTGCCCCCCCCCCCCNGTAGCCACGTTTGTTAATCATTCCTCCGTATAGGAAAGAGGAATGAATGACATCCTCTTTTCATCATACTAATGGATTCTTCCTTATTCCGTACAATTGTTGTTGCTGCAATAGGCTTCTTGGCACTCTATATATCCAATCAAGAAAATAGAGAACACTATTCTTTTTCTTCCTCTTCTTCATTACACCTCTCATCACCTTCACTTTCTCTGTCTCGGAACTGGACACATGATGTCTTTCCAAGCTTCCACGGGGAAGATGTCCGCAAAGACTTTTTAAGCCACATTCAAAAGGGTTTTGAGAGAAAAGGAATCAGACAATTCAATGACAATGAGATGGAGAGAGGAGAATCCATATCTTTTCAACTTGTAAGGGCCATTAGAGAATCTAAAATAGCTGTGGTCTTGTTCTCGAGGAACTATGCTTCTTCAACATGGTGTCTTGATGAACTGGTGGAGATTATGAAGTGTAGGCGAGAGTTTGGTCAAATAGTGATAGCTGTTTTCTATAAGGTGGATCCATCTGATGTACGCAAGCAAACCGGAGATTTGGGAAGGTTTTTCGAAAAACTTGTGATGGTAAAACTAATGAGGAAGTCAGGAGATGGAGAGTAGCTTTGGCAGAAGTAGCCACAATTGCTGGTTACCATTCAAGCAACTGGTTCGTCCTCTTTTTATGTTTTTACATTCATTAGGGTTTATATGATCATGTCTTAAAACACTTTTTAGAACAGTGATTACTAAAAAAATAAGTGCATGGCATAAAAATGTGATGAAAATTTAATATGTAGGTAGCAACAATAAAACTTTCAAGATACCTATCACAGGCTGATGATATGTGTCAAAATGATTTATGAGAAATTATTCCTAGACAAATCTTTCTACTTTGTATACATACAGTTTTGTAGGCTTGTAATTTATTTTATATACATCCAGCCAAAGTAAATAAAGTCTATGTGAATTTCATTTTCTTTTCATGACCCCCAGGGATAATGAAGCAGACATGGTAGAGAATATAGCCACTGATGTTTCAAAGAAGCTGACTCTTTTCATGAGATCAATTGATTTCAATTACGACTTAGTTGGAATGGGAGCTCATATGGAAGAGATGAGACGGTTGTTATACTTAGATTCTGATGAAGTGAGGATGATAGGCATTTGGGGTCTTCCTGGGATTGGTAAGAGCACAATCACTAAATTTCTGTTTAAACAACTCTCTCAAAGATTTAATGTGAGTCTCTATATCAAAGATATCAACGCACTCTACACAAGACCAGCTTCTTCTGATGTGGAGTTTATGTCTCTACTAACATACCAAAAGGATAACAAAGTTTTTAACCTAAGAGTTGAAAGAGAGAAGCTGAAACACAAGAAAGTGCTTGTAGTTATTGACAATGTCCATAGATCAGTACAGTTAGATGAAATGATGAAAGTAAGTCCATGGTTTGGTCCTGGAAGCCGGGTTGTCATCGCGGTACAAGACAGGGAGGTTTTGGATGCACATAGGATTGGTTATGTTTATAGAGTGGCTTTGCCATCAGATTATGAAGCTATGCAAATCTTTTGTATGGCTGCTTTTGGTCAAAAGTTCCCTAAAGATGGGTTTGAGGATCTTGCAAGAAGAGTATGCAATATTGCTGGTAGGCTTCCTTTGAGACTGAAGATCATGGGTTCTTATTTCAGAGGTATGTCCAAGCAGGAGTGGATTGATAAGATTGATAAGATTGATCAACTTTGAAAATGAAAACAGATTATTCAAGTAAGGAAAAACATGACATATTCTTGTTTTCTTATTACCAGACTCAAAAAGTATCATTGGCTTCGCCCGGGTTCGAACCGGAGACCTTCAGTGTGTTAGACTGACGTGATAACCAACTACACCACGAAACCATTTGATAAGAGTTCGACCATTACCAATTTATCATTAGTTAATGCATTACACACTTGTAATTTTGTAACAAAGAATCTATTCTGAACTCAGTTCAATTCCTTGTAAATATCATTGTTTTTTTTCACTTTGGGTAATAGTTTAATTCCATATCCATCATCATCACCACCATTCCATTCCACAAGCTGAACTGAATACCATCAACCAGACAACCACACAAGCTAATGGTATTATCAATGGGAAAAAGTTGTAAAGTTTGACAAAGAAAAAACATAAGTGATGCCTTTCTCTTCTCTTGTAAATCCCGCATAGCCCCCATTTGAATCCTGGTGCCTCCATTTTCAAGTAAAGCTCTTGTCTTTGCTTCTATACCTACGAGTCTGCTCCTAAAGGAGTTACAGAATCAAGTTTGGCTCAGATCTTTCAGGGTGCACCACAAGAATACAAGAAGCTCTTCTGAGTCTTATGATGTTTCCTTTGCAGCTCTTCTCATAGACTTACCTCTCTACTCTCAGAGAGTCATGTTCATCAGCCATAAACAATATTTTTATTAATAAATTTTATTAATACAAGTCATTCTGTCACTTTACACATCATCTTCATCAGTTAGAAACAATATTTGTTAATAAAATTTATTTCGTAATTATACTTTTTTCGCTTTTTAGTTGCAAGTTTTTCTTTTAATGTGGGATATTATGTTAACAATTTAGCAATTTTTAAATAAATGAAACTTGTCTTTTGCTACTAACAAAATTTATTTTTATTATATTTTAAAATTGGCAAATAATTTACGAAAATGAACTAGATATGTTATATTTTTAAAATAATAAATAATTGGATATCTAACATGCCAAAGAATTGTAACATATTTATTCGTCATTGGTTTTAACTTTTATAGATGCGTACGTATGCAAATGTGGGTGGTAATATACGAATTTTAACAATATGGTGAAAATGATAAACACAAATATTGGTGATAATATACAGAGAAATATTTATTTCGGCAATTTCTTGATAATAAAAATCATATTAAATCAACCATACGATGAAAATGATGGTAATAATATCACATAAACAGACCACGATATACGTCTTGGTCCAAAAAAGAGAGAGAGGGTGTATCTGTATCAATAGGCCCACAAGCCCATTAATAAATTTTTTCATACAACCTGAAATTAAAAGAGTAGCGACCATAGAAAAGAAAATGAAAACCTCAAAAAGCCAACATTTTTAATAATCTCACAGAGTGTCTCTTCCCACCTAAGCTTGTTTGCTTTTTTTATTTAATTTTGTCTATAACCTTCTTTGTCTCTATTACGCTCAGCCAAAGCTCCACACTGAAGCAATCCTCCACTCTCCACTAACCCTAATTCGACTCGATCCCAACCCTAATCTCCACCTCCATGGATCCGTCGTAATCTCAGTAAAGAGAGCTTTCAAAATTCAAGAAAATGCCGAGCGTTGGTGTGAAGCTCTACAGTGTCTTCTTCAAGTTCCTTCTTAAACACCGTTTACAAAACCGGATCCAATCCTCCGACGACTCATCCTCCTCGGATCCGTTCGGCGTCACGACCCGACCCGAAGAATCCGTCGCTCCTCCGAATCCCTTATTCACCGACGGCGTCGCCACCAAAGACATCCACATCGATCCGTTAACTTCCCTCTCCGTACGTATCTTCCTCCCCGAATCCGCTCTCTCCCCCGCCGCCGGTAAGGCTCGAAGCCTCGCCGGATCGGATCTTCTCGTTAGAAGAAACAGTTACGGCTCGTCTAACTCTCACAAGGCGGAATCTAGAAGAAGCAGTTACGGTTACACCACCACCGCCTCCTCCTCCTCCTCCTCCGTGGAGGTGTACAGAGGGTACGCACCGTCGTCTTCATCCACTGGGGAATGTAGGAAGCTTCCGGTTATGTTGCAGTTTCACGGCGGTGGATGGGTGAGTGGAAGTAACGACTCAGTGGCTAATGATTTCTTTTGTAGAAGGATGGCGAAGCACTGTGACGTAATTGTTTTGGCCGTTGGGTATAGGCTTGCGCCTGAGAATAGGTACCCCGCGGCGTGTGAGGACGGGTTCAAGGTGTTGCAGTGGTTGGGGAAGCAGGCGAATCTTGCGGAGTGTAATAAGTCGATGGGTAGTGGTGGTGGTATTTCACGGAGAGGTGGAGGAGAGGTGAAGAAGTCGGATGTGAGTAAGCATGTTGTTGATGCTTTTGGTGCTTCCATGGTGGAGCCTTGGCTCGCTTCTCATGCTGATCCTTCCAGGTAAACCCAAAGTCTTTCCCTTTCCCTTTGCATTGCTTTATTTGCTTATGAGATTAAAGAAGGTTGGATTGTTGTCTAGATAGTGTACTTAGCTCTGAGGAAGTGTTGTCTATGCTTGGGTATGTGTGTGTGCATGCGTACCTAATTTTGGTTTCTTCAGCTGAAAATTTAACCTTTAACGTTAGTTCTTTTGCCATGCAATGTACTTTGATCTTTGTTTTTTTTTTGTAGAAGTAGCTGATTGAATATATTGCTGTTTCTTGGTCTTGGTGCTGAGTTTAGGTTCATTGTCTCAATAGTCTTTATAGGTCCTTACCATGTCTTGAGATTTGTCAAAGACGCTTTTTCCTTTGAGGGTTTCTGCTGCTTCTCCTCTTTATCATTGGGATGATATATGGCTTTGAATTGTTCTTCATTGATTACTTTGGCCTAGTACATCATGATCAATGTAAATTTGATCCTTTAGATTCTGGGAACCATCTTAGAAATGAGATTTAGATTTCTTGAAATGCTCTGCGTATGCCAAATGGGATTCATGCCATATGCTACACCTCCTAAGATTATAGTGATAGCTGATTACACGTAATTCAGTGACTTCTCTTTCCATAAAATGTTCTTTTGGTTCTTAAGAATTTCTAAGGATAGAAGAAACTAGATCCCAGCAGAGTGTTCAGAGCAATAATTCATGTTTGTATTTTTATAAGTGTCTGTAGATGGTTGCTTTCATGTGATTCAGGTGAAAAAAAAAACAATCTTACTGAGTTCTGTGACCTCTCAAAAAAATTTGACACTTCAGATGTGTGCTTCTTGGTGTGAGCTGTGGTGCCAACATAGCAGACTACGTAGCCCGGAAAGCCATTGAAGCTGGTCAAATTCTAGACCCAGTCAAGGTTGTGGCTCAAGTCTTAATGTACCCATTCTTCATCGGTAGCGTTCCCACACAATCAGAGATCAAACAAGCAAACTCCTACTTCTACGACAAACCCATGTGCATTCTCGCTTGGAAACTTTTCTTACCAGAAGAAGAATTCAGTTTGGACCACCCGGCAGCGAACCCACTCGTTCCAGGCCGGGGCCCACCTCTCAAGTTCATGCCACCGACACTAACCATTGTCGCAGAGCATGACTGGATGAGAGACCGAGCCATCGCTTACTCAGAAGAGCTAAGGAAAGTCAACGTAGATGCTCCTGTGCTGGAGTACAAAGACGCGGTTCACGAGTTTGCAACCCTCGACATGCTTCTTAGGACACCACAGGCTCAGGCTTGTGCAGAAGATATTGCCATCTGGGTTAAGAAATACATCTCTCTCCGTGGCCACGAGTTCTCATACTAGGGTTCAACCGGTTTTGTGGTTTCACACAATAGTATCTTGGAAGGCAAGCGAGGTTGTGGGGGGTTCTTTTTCTGTGTGAGTAGAATTAGTTTAGAGAAATGTTTTGATGGGGTCGAGTGAAGACTCTCAAAAGCTTTTGTTGTCACAGGGTATTTCCCGTATATTAAACTATATATTATACGTTCTCTTGACCAAGTGTTCCTGCTTTTTGTTTATCATCATACCAAGGACATCCAAGTTTTTGGAAAACCAAAGGCAGATGCAAAAAATTAAGCTGTATACCATATCAATTTAGAGTTGTTTGATCTTTGTAGTCCCAAACCGAGTTCAGTTTTCTACCATATTACATCTAGCACAAATAACACGAATCATATTTCATAAAAAAGTTAAAAATTAAACTTTTTTTTGGTACAAACTGAAGGTAAAACCATACTAGATTAGACATTTGTTGGTGTTGTAGAAATAAAATCAAATTAATGAATGATAATAAAATTATGATAAAGCCAACATACTAAATAACCAGAATGCTGCAACTCAAGCAAATCAAGGAAGATATGATAAACAAAAATGATGCCAAATTAGTACTTGTCTCGAGTAACTTCATCGTTCTATGTTTTACTGATTCTTATTCAAAAACACACTTTATCTCCTTGACCTCTTCACCTTTCCAGAACGTTCAAAAGGGATGACTGACCTCTTCAACTTCCCAGCAGTTTCAAAAGGGATGGTGACCTTAGCCTCCTGCAGCATTCTCTGCCAAAGCTCTTTAACATGATGACGAGACTTCTTCTGAAACCAAGCTTCAATCTCCGGGTACAGCACATTTGGATTCTGTTCCCATCTCTTTCTCAAACTCTCCAAACTATCAATCTTCTTCTTTTCCAACGCTGTCACCAAACTCCCAACTCTTTCTAAACCCCAACTTTCTTTCTCCAACAACGTTTCAGGCTTTCCAGCCATCAACGTCCTAGCTCCTTTTAAACAAGGCAACACCTTTCCTTGAAGCAAAGCACATCCAAAAGCCGCTGCTCGTTCTCTATCATTTCTTATTACCTCACTGTGAGCCGGAAGCTCCCAAAGATGAGGCCCAAAACTAGGAACCACCCAGCAGAAAACTCTATCCAGCTCCCTCGAGTAATACGGTTTTGGGTCCTTGAGCGGCGTGGAGAACACACACAGAGACTTGGCGTGTTTAACCAGCCACTCTGGCTTCACCCGTGTCGCGCCGTGCATGTATGGTTTGTTGGTCCGTAGGAGCTCGCTGTAGACTAACAACTCCGGGGCAGAGTTTATGAGAGAAGACCACCGGTGCAAGTAAACAGGTTCTTCTTGAACCGCACAGGCTTGATACTCAGTGGATCTAGTCCTTCTGGCTACACGGTCTGCCCATCCCGCACATATGGCTTCTCCCAAGAGCTCTTCTTCCTCCTGTAAAAGCGGGGTTTTCGACGATCCCGTGCTTCTCCATGACTTCTCCACGTCTTGTATAGTCCCATGACTCCATGAGTAAAGGCTTTCAGTTTCAGACGACTTACAACAGCTGAAAACAAGTCTCAGAAGCTGATCTTTGAGCTTAGACATCTCGTTCATAGTCTTCAAATGCAAGCCGTTCGACTCGCAGAAGGCTAAGCCATTCTCCGCGACCTCGTAGGAATGCAACACGTAAGCTACGGTTAAAGCATCGCTGCTCGGGTTGGAGAATCTGTCACGAGCAGCTTTTATTTTATCTTTCCGATTCTTTTTCCGTTGCTTATCATCTTCTTCATACTCGTTTTTGTTCTCTCCTTCAAACTGCATTATCAAAGGGTTTGGTAAACTCAACGCAGCTACAGCTGCAACCGCGTATCCAAGGACGAGATTCGCGCGGGAGTAGTCACGCGCCTCTTTCATCATCTGGATGACTGTGAGAAGCATTCTTGAGTGACGTGGACTCATGGGATAGTGAGACATAGCGTTCCCTAGTGGTGTTAACCTTCCGTTGCTGCTGTCCATAGCCTCTAAAGTCTTTAAGCATCTTTCCGCTTGTTTAATAGATGATAGCTCAGGCGGTGTCGGAAACGGGAAGTTTTCAACCTTGGGAATGTTCATAGATTTCAAGTAAAGAACGACTCCATCAACGGGAACTTTGGTGATTTCAGGAGGGGAAGATTCCTCAAATACGTTGCTGAAAACCGCAGATGAATACAGACGGTAACAGTGACCAGGTCCAGTTCGTCCAGCTCTTCCAGCTCGTTGACTAGCCGAAGCTTGACTAATCCAATCAACCTCATATGTTTCCATACCAGTCTTGATATCGAAACTCTTAGCTTTGGCCCGGCCGGTATCAACTACATACTTTATCCCCGGAATAGTTAGAGAAGTCTCTGCAACATTAGTTGCCACAACCACAAGTCTTTCTCCTTCCTCAACTTCCTCAAACACTCGAAGCTGTGCAACTGGATCGAGCATCGCATATAGTGGAAGAACATGCAACTTCCCTGGAGTAAATGGTTTCTTCTCATCCTCCTCTGCTGGCTCAGTAGAGTCAGATCCTTTTTTGTCTGCCAAAGCTTTAAACGCTGCACGAAGAGCATCAACCTTCTTCCCATCTTCTTCTACAAGTGAATCCGTAAGGCCGTCGTCATCAATTGTTTCCCAGTCGCTTTCTTCATCAGACTCATCATACATGTCTTCTTCATCAAAATCATCTAAAACATTACTAGCAGTTTCATACGGATCTTCTCCAAACGAGTTAAACCTGTAATCTTGAGTGTTGGAGTCATCATCAAATGCTTCAGCAATCTCCTTCATGTCAACACCACCAAACGAACCATCATCATCCAGTTTCTTCTTATTCTCAGAATCATCTCTTCCAGCAGCTTGTTCCTTTGAAGACTTACGTAACTTGCCGCATAGATTGTCAACTTCTCTCTGTCCCGTCACAAACACAAGTATTCCTCCTTGTGGTAACTTTTTGTGAATCGACATCACTTTCTTGTAAGCTTCACCGATATAATCAACAATCTCAGTCTTCTTGGAGAAATGTATAGTTACAGAGTACTGTCGAGTGGGAACCTCTATCACCGGAGGTGGCTTAGGGAACAGCCTTTTTCCCGATACAAAATCTTCTACCCTCAAAGTTGCACTCATCAATATAAGTTTAAGCGGTGAGACGATTTTTCCTGATGATATTGTGCCTCCAGTTTGTAGATGCTTCTGTTGATCCGTGTAGAGTTCCTGTCGGATTTTGAGGGATCGAGTGAGCATCCCAATTAGAATGTCTGTGTTCAAGCTTCTTTCATGAGCTTCATCGAGAATGATTACAGAGTAACGCCTCAGTGAGAGATCACTCTGCAACAGGAGAAATTTCATATAAAATCAACTTGAGATGGAAAAGAAAACAAGAACCTACAAAGTTTTACCTGAACTTCACGGAGTAAAATCCCATCGGTCATAAACTTGATAGCTGAGTTGTGGTCAATCTTTTTGTCGTGCCTAACTTGGAAACCGACTTGTTGACCGAGACGAAAACCAAGCTCATGAGCCACCCTCTTGGCAGTGGCGAGGACAGCCACACGACGTGGTTGTGTAATACCGATAACCCCACTTCGAGAACTGAATTGCTTTGAACCAAAACCAGCTTCATAAAGAAACTGAAACAAGATTCAGAAACAGGATTAGATTAGATTAGATTATTAGCACACACTCAGACATCAGCAAAAGCAAACTGACCTGAGGAACTTGAGTGGTTTTACCACAACCGGTCTTTCCAGAAATAATAACGGTGGGATGGTAGTTAATAGCCTCCATGATCTCCTGCTCCATCATTGTTATAGGAAGATCCTTCCTCGTCTCTTCAACTTCAGCTGGTCTTGAAACATTAACTACAAACGCAGGTCCATGTGCAGTTACATCTTCACTCTCATCCTGTTTTTCAATTATCAAACCCCATTAAAAAAAAACAATCAAAACCAAACACACACATCATAGCTGAATTTCCAAAAAAAAAAAATTTGACAAACCATTCTTTGTAACCCTTCTTCATCATCATCATCACGACACGTTGTCTGTAGATTCATATACATAGTCTCATCTTCTTCACGGATATCTTCAGCAGATATGGTCATCTCTTTGGAATCGAGTTCATTGGCATGATGAATAAGTTGGTCAGAATCAGTTTGAAGAGTCGTCGGGAAATGGTTTTCAGGTGTGGTGGGCTCGTCGTCCATAACAGAATCAGAGTCGTCGTTGTCGTCATTTTCCTTGACAGGTTCATCAGACAAAACACCAGCTTTAGATAGTTGCATTGGTCTCCTACGTTTCTCCAGCTTCGTATCAGACTGAAACACACACAAAAAAAAAGGAGAATCAGAACAGAACACCACCATTGACTAAAACTATTTAAAACAAAGACAGAAACTTTCTTACTCTTCCAATAGCTTTTGAAGATTGTAGAAGCAAAGACACATCCTCAGATATTTTATACTTGCTGCAAAGAAACTCAATACAAAACTCATATAAAACAAAAGATCTATGAATGAATTGGGAACTGAAGAAAAGAGTGTAAGTAAGTAAGCATTACTCTAACAACTCGGAAGTTTTTGCAGAGAGGAGTTCTCTCTCTTTCTCTTCCTCAAGTTTCTTCAGCTTACGTTTCTGAGATTTGCTCAAAGTCGTCTCCTTTATTAAGTTCAGCTTATAACACACACACACACATAGGTTTTAGTCAGGAGGATTGAACTACTTTGCAAAAATTAAATTAGGGTTTAATCTCAAAACCTTACCTTGTTGGGTCCTTTATTATGATTCTTCTTCTTCCTTGGAGGCATTATATCTAAATTGCAATCGTCTGTCTTCATGCTTTTGCCACCGATAAACTGAAAGAAGAAGAAGGCAATGATCGATTTAAAGACAAAATATGTCTTTTGTCTCAAAATTATTTTGCAGAGAGAGAGAGAGAGAGAGAGAAGTCGGCCGGTACCTTGTAATTGAGCGCTAGGTTGTGCCGCCGGAAACGCTGGCGTTAGGTTTTGGGAGGAGAAAGAAAGCTGCGAGATGAATAGTTAAGAATCAATTTAAAACTATAAACTCTTCTTCAGTTATAATTAAGGAAAATATTTCCCTAATATCAGTATTTATCATTCATCCAAATCAATTTAGGGTGGGACTTCGGGTACTAGGGTCAGTTATGGGTAGGATGCGTTCAGTTCCTTATAGAAAATTTGGATTTAAATAATAACTTTGGTAAAACTTGGTAAAATTCTGGTTTGGATTCAGATTGGTTCTGATTCTAAGTCGGTTAGTTATACAATTTTAAATCTAAAAAATTATATTTTTATTTATTTATTTTATTTAAAAAATGAATAGAAATTATATATTAATAATAACAAAATAATATTTAAAAATTCCTTTAAAATATTTATTAATTAATTGAAACATTAAATTACTCTATTTTAAATGTTATTATCTATCTCACTCTCCAAATACTAAAGACCAACTTTTAGTTACTAAATCTGAATTCAAATAACAAAAATAAAAATATATATACTATTTAAGTAATGTTATTTTAATAAAAAAAAATTGGTGTATTATTTTCTGAACAATAATTTGATTTAGTGCTATCAAAGAATATTTATTTATTTTTTTAATCATAAGAGCATCTCCAATGTATTATTTATTTTTATTAGCATTTACATTTCTTGTTTGTATATGTAGTGTATGCAACCAACCACGTTTAACTTGAAAGTTATGTTTTATAATCCAAACTATCTTTTATGTTTTTGGTTTTATTCCTTTCTTGCAAAATCTTAGAACAAGACAGAGACACCAAGAACAGTTGATAAATCAGACAAAAACATTGGCAGATCTGAGGCTGCTGCAGCCGTCACGAGCTTCCCGTCAGTCACACATCCCTTTGACTCAACAGCTTCACCTCCAGCCACCTTTACCATGACCTTCATCCCCTTGCCACTAGCGCATCGCTTCCCCTATAGTTTCATAAATAGAAATGTCACATGACCAAGAAATGCTACTAGATTATTTTTTTTCCAATACGCCCCCACAAAAAAATTATAGTTGATCAGTTATACGAGGTCTGTGTGGATCCGCATTAGCTGACGAGTCATAACTTATATGGGAAAAGAAACACCCATGTGCTCGAGCGCTTTAGCAAGACGATCCGCACGGACATTTTGGATTTTGGGGATAAAAGATAACGAAAAAAACTCGAAACGATCTTTAAGAGATTGTAAATGCTACTAGATACAGGACTTGATATCTACATTTGGGATCACACTGTTTCCTCAATTCACTATATACTAAAGAAGCAATGACTTACCTTAAGTACACCGGTGGCTGCAAGTAGCAACTTGCCCTGTCCTATAGCTGCAAAGACCTTATCTTTCTCAGCAAACTTTTTGACCAAAGCAACGGCCTTTTCATTCATTACAAGTAGCTCAGGTGATCTCCCTCCTGGAACCACTACACAGTCATAATCATCAACACATATATCTTCCCATGACGTAGTCACAAGAAAGTTATGTCCTCGCTTCTCCGCAGGAAGCTGCCTTCCCTTCTCAAGGTCATAAACCAATGTTGCACACATCTCTCCCTTCTTCTTGTTCGGTGTCACTGCATCCACTTTACATCCTAAAGCTTGGAGTGCTCTAAATGGTACATTGACCCCATAGTCTTCTACACAGTCCTTCAAAGCCAACAACAAAACAAACTATGATTCAAACTGGCCTTGAGATTTATATCCGAACCGAACCAAATTTTTAGTTTTCGATTTCAGAACAGTTATTGGTTCAGTTCAACAGGCAAGCTTTTGAAAAATCGGTTTTTAGTTTGGTAGTCAGTTAGTTCAGTTCTTCAACAAAAAAAAATTCAAGCAGCCAAAATAACAAAAAAAAAACAATTTATCCAAATTAACCAGTAAAAATAAACCGAACTTGATCAGTTTTAAGATGTTTAAATAAAAATTTAACCGAAAAAAGAAATAAACCACATTATGGTGGTTTAGTGGTTTCCACTAGAGGAGAAGTTGTCATTGGTCAAGTCCATAGATTGACTCCCATCTAGTGCAAAATTATTAGCTCCAAATGTGGCCACGCGAATATGGATTCATTGTTTATTCGTGTGCTATACCTCACATCCGAGAATTAGATCTCTGTCTTTAATAGATCCGGGTTTAACCCTTTTAGTTAAAAAAAAAAAAGAAATACTCCCTCCGTTTCATTTTAGTTGTCGTTTTAGACTTCGACACACATATTAAGAAAACATTTAATTTTGCATATTTCCAAAATAAAAACACAACTATCAATACACCTAACCACATTTCAACCAATAGAAAATAGATAGAAATAAAAAAACAATAAATTTTGCATTGAAATTATAAAACGACACTTATTTTGAAACGAAAATTTTACTCTACAACGACACTTAATCTGAAACGGAGGGGGTATCAGTTAAATTCGGCATAATTTTCTAAAACCGACCGACCAAACGAATTAAACCAAAATTTGTTTTGGTTTAATTAGGTGGGATTGTGGACGAGATGAATTATCCTAACCGCTTTAACGAAACCGCATGCCTAATTCAAACATAGAGTAAAATTTGAACTGACCCCAATGAGGAAGAGAACCGAAGCTTGATTCTCCTTCAAGCTCGAGACTTGTGCCCCAAGAGACTCCAGCAAAACCCTAACCCCGTGACCAAGCGTTGGCCATCCAACCATACTCACGAAGTTCCCGTCCTTTACGCAGTCAGTGATCTCGAACATACTCTGTATCCCAGGCTGTTGCCACCACTCGCCGCCGGAGAATTCAATCAGAGGCTTCATGCTCTCAAACGCCGTGCACTTCACACCTCCGGCGAGAACTCCGGCAGCCATCAGCATAACCTGGCTATGGCAGCTGGTGAAGATCAGCTTCTTGGACTCGGCGAATCGCGCCACGAGATCGACGCATCTCTCGTCGGCGCTGAGAATCTCCGTGAATCGTCCGCCGGGGATTATGATGACGTCGTAATTATCGGGAGTGACGTCATCGAAGTTGGCGGTTAGAGTCAACTGGTCAACGACGAGCTCTGTGTATAGCTCGAGGCCCAGGAAATCGTGGGCCGCCATAACGCAGCGTTCGCCGGCGGTGCGGTTGGGTGAAACGCAGTGAACGCTAACGCCAAACGATTGGAGGACATAGAAAGGAACTATTGTCTCGTAGGCTTCCATGTAGTCTCCACATAACAGTAAAGCTGATTTCTGAACCGCCGATCCCATCGTTGAACTCTCTGTATCGAACAAACCACTCTTCAGGATTAATTTGTTTATATATTACACACATGACATAATATTAATTTGTTTTTGTTTTTTTTAATACGTATTGTATTTGTAAATGACATGTGGGAAATTTGCATACTCAGTTGGTTACCCACCAACTCAGTTTCACCAACTTTTTTTAAGCTGTTTCAAAGTCCAAATGTTCAAGTTCATAACACAAAGATCTCAGTGTTATTGAAATATAATTACATTTTAATGGTAGGTACTTTAAAGTGGATATTAGGGATGCTAATATCCTAATACAGTATATCTTAATATTAAGTATCGAATTAGATGAGTTTTAACTCAAAACTAATTAAAAATAAATAAATAAATCAATTATATATTTCTATTACGTCTGATGAAGATTTTTTTTACTATTAACTTCAAAATAGCTAAACGACGATCAATACACCAATTTTTGGTTAAATTGATTATGGTAATCTCCTATATATCAAATGAGAAATTATTTTTAATAAGTATAACACTTAATTTATATGTTATTTACATTTATGTTATGTTAAAATGGTAATAAGACCTCAAATTCTTAAATTTTAAAGTTTTTGTTATTCCAACAAAATTTTAAAAGGTAATTTTCTCAAATAGTCATTTTTAACATTGATTTTAAATATAATTGATTTGTCATATACTAACAATTTACTCTATATATTATCACTAAACTATAATAATTTTATTTTATTTATTAGTATTTTGATTGTACTTAAACTTTAATTACTTATATATAATGTTAAAAGTACTATTAAGCTATTAGTTTTGATTAACACCTGTCATTCATTTCTTAAAATAGAAAATTTAAAGCTTAACATAAATATACTAATATAACTAAATTTATTACTTCTTATTCTTAATAAAGTATGCTATTTTTTGTTTATTAAATTATGCTATTTTTTGTTTATGATATTAAACGACAGTATCTGTTCGTATTTTCTCATTTTATATGTATTTAAATTATTAAATTATGTTTAAATTTAATATTTATTAAATAAATATTATTAATAATATAACTGTAGTTGTATACGATAATATTTACTAAAAATAATATAATTTCCTGAAAATATAAAAAATATAAATATATTAGTATAACAAATTTATTAATTTGATTATCTCTTAAATTATGTTAAAAATTATTTATAGTTTAAAAACTATACTTGGTTTGGGTTTAAATTATCTTTAGTTATAAAATATTTATGGACTATCTAATATTATGTTAATATATTTGGTACAAGTAATAAGAAAGTCAAAGATAGGGATGATTTTATAAATTTTTTAAAATTAGGTTGATGTGTCAATTTGTGGTGATTGAATTGATAAAACTGTAGATGACCAGTCTGTATCACAGGTGGTAAAGTTAGGGCCCATAGTCCAAATACGGCCCAATACTTAAGGTTCAACCCGCCACGTATTCAATTACCCGACAACAAACCCGGTTAGCGCAGAGATCTCGGTTTTATTCGCCCCCACCTCGATTCGAGGAAAAGAAGCTGACCTCCGTCGCACCGTGTTTCATCCCATCTTAACCGGCGGCTCAACTTCTCGCCGGAATTCTCGTGGATTCCCTTGCCATTATCTCGACCCTGTTAGTTCTCTCCCTCATCAATGACGCTTAATCAATCACGCCCTCATGGATTCTGAGCAAAAAAGCTTTGTTATTTGATATTACTGAATTAAGCTCATGGGTTCACATTAATGGCGAGACCCAATTATAAAAATGTTTCCTTTTTGCGCCTTTTATGTCGTCTGATCTGATGTGCTATTTATTACTCTTCTGCTACATTGATGTTACTATTTTAAGCTTAGTTTCATTTGACTAACATGTTTACTGCTCAGTGAAACTGTATCGATTAGAGATCTAAGCTAGTAACTGGTCCCAACTTTACTGTTTATGGCTTCTTCACTTGTCTGAATCAAGAACCATACTCGTTTTAGTAGCTACATGTTCTGTCTAGTTCTCTGTTTTTTTCAATTTTTATCATTGATTTTGAATGTTTATTTATTTTTAAATCTAAATATGACTGTGTGGTTTTTGGAAGGGCATGCTTATAAGGTTTCAATGCGTGGTAGAAGATTTACTATTTTAAGCTTCATTTTTGTTATTCATTTGACGAAACTTCACCGATTTGAGAAGTAATAACGACTCTATTTAGTGGGAACTTTTTGGTGTAGTCTCACTGTCTATGCGTTTTCACATGTCTGAATCAAGACCATACTCGTTTCAGTAGCTACTTGTTCTGTTTGGTTTCTCTGTTTTCTTTTCTCCCTTTTCTTATCATTGACTTTGAATGTTTTATTTATTTTTATATCTAAATATGGCAGTGTGGTTTTTGGAAGGGCTTTGGCATGCTTTTAAGCAGCTACATATATATAAAGTTGCAATGCGTGGTGTAAGATTTGCTATGGGCAGTCAAGGCATTCGACCGAGGCTGAGGATAGTTGGCGTTGTGATTTTAGCTGCGTGGATTGGGCTTGCGGCTTTGTTTGGTCTGCTGAAACCTATAAAGAATGGTTGTACTATGACTTACATGTATCCCACTTACATTCCTATCTCTATGACGGACGGTGCAACTCCTCCTGGGAGATATGGACTTTACCTTTACCATGAAGGATGGAGGAAGATTGATTTTAAGGAACACATTGATAAACTTAGTGGTGTTCCAGTTCTTTTCATTCCAGGCAATGCTGGTAGCTACAAGCAGGCAAGGATCATCGTTTCCTTTCTTGAGTTTTAAAAAAATAGAAACTACCCATTTGTAGTAATATCTATAGAATTTAGATGGTGCAAGGTATTAGAAAAAATTGTTATGCCAAATTTGAGGATTCTTTAACTCTAGAATAAAGTGAAATGTCTTCCTTCTGTTGGGAACTTATCTCCAGGTCTCCTTATAGGCCTTGTTTAATATGTTGTTCGTACAGGTCAGGTCTGTGGCAGCAGAATCTGATAGAGCATACCAGGGAGGCCCATTTGAGCGCACATTCTACCAGGAAGCTTCTCTGTTCCGTGGGGAAGGAGCAGATACAGAGTCTGTGGAATATGATTTGCCTAGTCAGTACAGTAACAGGCTAGATTGGTTTGCTGTGGATCTTGAAGGTGAACATTCTGCAATGGATGGTCGCATACTTGAGGAGCACACTGAATATGTAGTAAATGCCATTCATAGGGTAGGACTTTTGCTAGTTTGGCTTCATTCTCTTCATGGCAGCCTCAAGTAAAACCACATAAACATGTTATTTCAAGTTTTCAACTGTTGACTGCTCTCACATGTGGGAACTTGTTTTCACAAGTTTCATCAAGCTTAATGCTCTAAGATAACAGAAAAATACTGCTTTAAGTCTCCTTTCCGAGTGATTATTATCTCTATTTTATCCCTTATTCATATCTACTTGTTTTCTTCAGATTCTAGATCAATATAAGGAATCTCATGATACCAGAGAAAGGGAAGGTGCCGCTGCTTCCAGTAACATACCACAAAATGTGATATTAGTTGGGCATTCTATGGGTGGTTTTGTTGCCAGAGCTGCTACAGTCCATCCTCGTTTGCGGAAATCAGCTGTGCAGACCATTCTAACACTCTCAAGTCCACACCAGTAAGTTTTCTACATGCTTAACAAGTTAATACTCGCCAGACAACATGGTTTAGGTTTTTATGTATCTAATTTCATCCAGATCACCTCCTCTGGCATTGCAGCCGTCCTTGGGGCATTACTTTGCTAAGGTGAACCGAGAATGGAAAAAAGGGTATGAAGTTCAAACATCCCCTGGGGGAAGTTATGTGTCTGAGCCATTACTATCCGAAGTTGTTGTTGTATCCATTGCTGGTGGCTACAATGACTATCAGGTCTGAAAATATCCACCAGTATTTTGGTTCATTCTCTGTTGCTTACACCATTGTTTATGCCATGGTGTTTTCTTTCATTGCATTTTAGTTCCATTAGGATGGGATCGAATGTCTTATTGAGGCTTAAGATTTTCTATTTGGCCTCAGGTACGATCGAAGTTAGAGTCACTTGATGGTATTGTCCCTTCAAGCCATGGTTTTATGATAAGTAGTACAAGCATGAAAAATGTGTGGCTGTCAATGGAACATCAAGCGATTCTGTGGTGTAACCAATTGGTTGTTCAAGTAGGTAAACAATCCCTAGTTTTGTAATTTGGAAAATGCCATGTTTATATGGATTGTAAGATTCGTATGCCATGCAGGTTTCACATACGCTTCTTAGTTTGGTGGACTCAAAAACTAGCCAGCCATTTTCTGGTACTCAAAAGAGACTCTGGGTTTTGACCAGAATGCTTCAAAGTGCATTATCACAAAGTTTCAATGGAATGACACCCATGAAAGTCACTCATGAGTTACCCATGTTGGCCTCAAAGGGTAATTATACCTTCTCTTGTTTTCTCTGAACAGAAGTTCTCTAAGAAAGGGTGTTATTAACCTCTCAGTATAAGTTTCCAAGTAATACAACTATAAAAAGCTGGAGGCATCTTATCATTAAACAATTTTTAGGCAATAAATAATTATGAGAACATAACAATTCATTAATTGACTCTATTACTTATGGGTAGGTACATGTATTCTCTTAACACTGTGATGTCTATCTTCCCAGGCTCTGTATCACAAATTTCTACATGTGGCCTGGATTGGAGGGATGATGCTCTTGATAGGGATCTGTACATACAAACAAGTACTGTTACAATATTGGCTATGGACGGGAGAAGGCGCTGGTTGGACATAGAATTATTGGTCTGTACTGATATGATTCACTTTATGATGCTATTTTTAGACTTGTATATCACCTAAGATGTCAATTTTGTACTATAGGGATCAAATGGAAAGAACCACTTTATCTTTGTTACAAATCTGGTGCCTTGTTGTGGAGTAAGACTCCATCTATGGCCTGAGAAGGAGAAATCGAATTCAAACTTACCAGTTTGTGAAAGGGTTCTGGAAGTCACGTCAAAAATGGTTTTCATTCCAGCAGGCCCTGCGCCAAAACAGGTGATATATCAATTACAACACAGACTCCACATTATTTCCTATGCACACTGCACACACTGTCTTTCCATTTTCATTAGCTACTTTTTCCTTTATGTATATGATTATTAGCCGGAACCAGGGAGTCAAACCGAGCAAGCTCCACCATCTGCAGTGCTGAAGCTAGGGCCTAAAGACATGCACGGATTCAGATTCTTGACTATTTCAGTTGCGCCTCGCGAAGTAATTACTCACCTCAATACCTTTGCTTTCTTTCAAAAATATCAGCAGCTTTCAGATGACTAAATGAGACCTTCTCTTGCACAGGCAGTTTCCGGTAAACCCCCTGTGGCGGTTTCTATGGCAGTAGGGCAGTTCTTTAACCCTGAAGAAGGGGCCTTGGAGGTCTCATCTCCATCAATGCTCTTATCCGCGTACTGGACAAAGGTTGTTATTCTTAAAAGTGACCACACTTTTCCTTTGAATCTCCAGTGTTGAGAAATGACGCTGGTGAAACGATTGGTTAATTGATTCAGCTACGGACTATTTTTCTTTTCTGCAGGAACTATTTTTGAAGGAGGACCATCCTCTAGCTTACAATCTATCGTTCGCTATCAGCTTAGGTCTACTGCCAGTAACACTGTCCCTGAAAACTGCTGGATGTGGAATTAAAACTTTTGGTTTATCAGATGGCGAGACTGGAGACTTGGACAAGGATAGTAAGAATTCAAAACTCTCTTGTTATAATTTTGATCATTGTTAGCCCTTTTCTTATTATTCTAATTACCATACATTGTTCAATTTTCAGAGCTTTGCAAATTGCGCTGTTTCCCACCTGTTGCCCTTGCCTGGGATAAGGCTTCTGGACTTCATGTGTTTCCGAATCTCTACAGTGAGACTATAGTTATTGATTCTTCACCAGCTCTTTGGAGTTCTCAGAGTTCTGAGAAAAGTACTGTTATGCTACTGGTCAGAAGTCTCTTTCACTAAGCTAGTCTCTCTTATCCTCACTGGTCAGAAGTCTCTTACACTAAGCCCTTCTGCAGGTTGATCCTCACTGCTCTTACACCGCAAGTGTTCATGTCTCTGCTCCTGCTGTGTCCGGCAGATTTGTACTTTTATACGGTCCTCAGGTAGCTTTATCTCTGATCTCTTGAGGATAGATGTACGCATCCCCAGTTTACTACATGTTATCATCGGTTTTTGGGTACGAGGTAGCTCTCTGGTTTACGAGTGACTGAACCTATCTTCCCATGTTATCTGATATTGCAGATAGTTGGCTTCTCATTTGCCGTTACATTGTTTACCATTATGCGGCAAGCTCATCAATGGGAACACAAACAATCTGTGCCACCATTGCTCTCTGCTGTAGAGTACAACTTAGAAATGCCATCTCCATTTCTGCCTTTAGCTGCTTTCCCTCTTCTAAGTTCTTTGTTCTTCTCCTTCCTAACGGCTCAACCAATTCCTCCCCTCGCAAGCTTCACAGTGGTCTCATTGGTCTGTTATTTGTTGGCCAATGCCTTCATAAGTGTGTTAATTATTGTCTCCAAGGTTGTCTTTCAAACGTCTGCCCTCATCCACACCACTGTCAAATCAAAGTAAGTGCTTTGCTGTAAAACTACTCAACCCTGTCCAGAAACAACTGAGTTAAGTGTCGATGGGTCGCAGGTGCCAAGCTTTGGAAAGAAGCTCTTCTCTTGCTTTTCTTCATTGGTTTTCTATACTTGCTTCCAGCCTCGTCTGTTTAAAGGTTTGCCCTTTTGTTTCTAACCTTTACCTAAACGGTTTAGAATTCAAAAGCTCCATCTCTCTCAGCATCTTCTCTTGGCTATGTTTTATTCTGAGAATGAGATGGTCAGATTCTGTTTCTTGAAGCAGGCAATCCGAATTCTGAAGCTCAACACAACAATTGTTATGACACTAGTCGCGGTTACCTTAGTGTCGTTTGTTCATCCTGCTTTGGGTCTTTTTGTAATCCTGTCCTCTCATGCCCTTTGCTGCCATAACTCAATGTGCTGGTAAGCTAACTCTCTAGTCTTTTCAAATGCCTCAAAATTACACAAAAATTGAACTCAGATGAGTAGAAAGAAAATCATGAATCAGAGGCAATAGTAGTAGCTAATGGTCAATTTTGTTTTTGTATCATGGAAGTATCATGATGGCATCGGCGAGGAGAAAAGAACCAGTCGACCAGAAAACTGAAGCCGAGCGAAAAACTCGACATACCTCAGGGAGACAAGAAGCCTTATCAGTAGACATGTCTGAAAAGTCATTTGTTGAGACACAATCTGACATCTTCAACCACAGGCACGGCTTACTAATACTGCATCTCCTTGCAGCAATGATGTTTGTACCCTCTCTTGCCGCTTGGTTCCAGGTACACTTTTCATGCTACTCGATGGCTGTTAAGATATGGCATTACCTGAGTGATGTTTTAATGGAATCTTCTTGTTAGCGTATTGGAACGGGACAAAGCTTCCCTTGGTTTGCTGACTCGGCTCTCTGTGTTGGCGTGATCTTCCACGGAATACTAAACTCGAGACCCGAGTCAAGCATCCTACGCTCTTTCCCATCTGTCTTGAGACACCAGCTCCGTCCCCATCACATTTATCTCCTGGCGGGCTACTACTGCTTCTTCTCCGGACTAGAGTTGGCTCCATACAAAGTGTTCTACGCCGTAGGTGCTTTAGGCTACATCTCTTTGAGTCTTAAGATCTCACAGTTGAACAACAACGACCTACGTCTCCGTACCAAAAGCAGAATACACAGACGCTGAGCTCTTTGGTCCGAACAGCAGAATATTCAAATAGTGGAAATGAAATCAAAGTGAATTTTGTTACGGTTTCAATCTTCTTCAGTAACGTTTGTTAGATTTAGAATTGGTTTGTTTGTTGTCTTAACGTTACACAACTACAAAGGGCTTTGAATGCTCGGAACCAGACAACTATAATTATCTTGGATGTTTGGTTTAGGTAATTATTAGTCGAGAGATTATTAGATTTATATGTTTTGACTGTATATATTTGCATATGCTTAATGGGATTTTATACCATGTCATGGTTTATGAGCTGTGATTTTGATACACCTATGCAAGTGTATTACTCAAAGACAAACAAGGGAAGAGAGTTATGGAATCAGAAGGAATGCTGAGTCAAAGGGATGAGGCGGGAACGTCTAACGGATATAAGCAAATAAAGAGTGGAAAGACTCTGAATCAACTAGAGTCTCTGGCAGTTCAGTCAATTAGACAGTTATTATATGTAATTGTAATCTATCATTCATTTTTCATCACCCTATTTGTGATCAGAGATTAAAATTGGAGACTTAGGTCTCGAGGCATTTCTCGTGTTGAGATTCGTATGAGAAGTAATTGAAAATAACAGATTCAACGAATTTTTTTTTTTTTAAACACATTTTTATCTCTTTTTTAACATGCCAAAATAAAAAGAATGAAAAACAAGTCACAAAATGCCATTAAAAAAACAAATACAAGTTAGGCAAGTCAGTAGATGAAACCGGCCACCAAAGCCATGGTGGCTACGGCCAAGCCGGTGAAAATATCGGCGGCAGCAATGACGGCGGAGTTTGGTGTCTTTGCGTAGTTACTGTCGTTGTCGTATTGAGACGAGACCGTCGTAACCATCAATGCCAACACTAGACAGGCCAAAGTCATCTGAACAAAGATGTTCTTCAACATTTTTGTTTGTTTGTTGTTTTTAAATTCGGATGTGCGCTTTTTTTTTGTTTGCTGTGGAAAGGTGAAAGTGGTTTGTTTATATATATATAGAATAATAAACCATATGGTGTGAATGAATGTTAGATAGATGAAAATATTTTATTTAAAGTTTTGTCATACCATTTCTGTTTGCCGGCTTTGATCAAGAAAGCGAGATTCTTGATTATATTATAGTACTGATTTTCACATTATTTTAAATGGGAAAAATAGTTGTCAACCTTCTTTTAGAAATGAAGGAGTCATACGCCAGCCAGAAGAACAAAAAGTAATTAGATTTAGCTGTCTCGATCAAATTTATTTAATAGATATATTATTTTATAGGAAGAGCACAATTAATCAAAATAATAGAATAGTTTAAGAGAAAGAAAAGAAAAGTTTCAGTAAAAAAAAAATTAGTATAGTCATAAATGTTTTCTGTAATAGAAAGGGAAAACATATAATAAACATTACAATTTCTAACAAAAATACTTAAGAAGTTTCCACTACTTTTTTAATATGTCAATTATACTCTAATATAATATATGCTAAAAAGATATTCCCTCTATTTCAAATTTGTAAGTAGTTTTAGATAAAAAGAAAATTGTTATTTTCTAAAATGTAACATTTAATATATAAGTTTAACCCATTATAAAAAAACTTATATTATCCAATTGGTCACATAATATTCAATAAATATAGAAGTTGCATTGAAATGTTAAAACTATTTATATTTTGAAATACAATATTTTTTAAAAACTAATTATAATAAAAAGCAGAGAGGGATTATTAGATAAGTTCCGTGAAGTTATGTATAAGTACGTGCTAACTAGTTTTAACTTTCAATAAATATCATTTGAATTGTAGTCGACAATAATCTACTGCGAAAGAAATTATATATTCGCACGTACGTACGGACTGAATTTCAAAAGTTCGATAACACTATATACACATGTCTCTTTGGGTCTCTTTGGGTCAGTTCCCAAATTAATAACCTGTGGCTTGTGTTGCCATTATGACAACATTCTACGTGGACTTTGGATCATTTCTCACTATGTACAGTACGTAGTATCATTTTTTTTTTTTAACTATTAGACCATGCCAATGTTAAAAACCCAAATCTAAACGTAAGTAAGAAGAAAACATATTAGACCATGATTAATGATTAAAGAAGGTTCTTAGGGGATGAGTCTCAGTGTAAGAATCAGTTTTAAAAGTTGTTAATTAAAAATCGGTTTTTATGAGTTTCTTGCACTGTTCGTGGATCCCAATAACACGTGACGGCATGTGATTGATTTTTTTTTTTTTTTTTTTGACATTTTTTTTTTCAAAAATCCCTCGTAGGGTTTTTGGGTTAATCATAAGGTTAATCATGCTCTTAGTTATGTATTGCATCACATATTCAGGGTTTTACTAATATTATGGGAGCCATCGAATGTTTTACTTCGGTATGTTCAGGACCGGTTATGTATGTACTGTATACTATATCTCATGTTCATAATTTGCACCTGTTATACATTCATCATAAATGTCACTGAACATTTTTTATCATAACAATATCAGCACACAAAGAAGAATTTAATAAATTTAGAGAGGGAGACAACAGTAACAACAATAAAAATAAGACAAAAAGGAGAAAAATGAGTCACAACTCACAAACAATAAAACCGAGATAAAGAGTAACGAACTCAGTACATGAAACCAGCGACCAAAGCCACAGTGGTTGCGACCAAGCCGGTGAACATATCAGCCGCAACAATGACTGCGGAGTTAGGTTTCTTGGAGGAAGGTCCAGGTGCCGATGCATGGTCGTGGCCGTCGCCTTCGTGGTGATCATGACCGTCGTGGTTTTCCTGAGCCGAAACCATCGCAATCATGGCCAACACAAGACAAGCCACAGTGATCTGAATAAATATCTTCTTCATCATGTTTGTCTGACGCTTGTTTTTTTATCACAGCAGGCTGCTAAGGTTGATGAATGTGAGACAAAACTTGGATGATGTTTTTGTTGTGGAATTGAGGTTCTTGAAAGTGGGTTTATATAGAAAAATACTGGAAAAATTTAAAACATTTTTGTATGTAGATTTTTAAAAGTATTACTCCAACTTGCTCAAGGTAGCAATTCTTTATAGTATTTGATTGTTGACTTTCATGATTATTTTTATTTTTTTTTAACAAAATGACATGTTGCCGGGGCTCGAACATGATTTTTTTGTACATCTCAAATTATTTTTAAGATTAAGTTGATAAATTGGGAGACCGATTGAAACCGAATAAGATCAACCAAGAATATAAACTGATATCAAAACTCAATAATATGAATACTGTAGATGTTTGTCAATATCTTAGTTGCATAAGTTTACTTTTGAGAGGAATGTATAATTTCCCTTTGTAGCTATTTTAGTAGAAAGTTAAGTTGTTTTTTCTCTAGAATTCATTATCTCACTCTCTAATAACAGATCTTAGATAACAGAAATTGGTGAGCATATATATGCTTCTAATTGGAAATACTGGATAATTTTTATACTGTCAACGTTAGAGATCTTCAACCCAACTCAATTTTCATTTCAAAATAAAGTTTATAGTAAATCCAACTTCATTTCATTTTCTATTTCATAATAGAGTAAAAAGTAAAATTACTCTAAAAATTGAGTAATGCATTTATTTATTTATTTGTTAACTTACAACTCTATCTTTTATTTTAAAATGGAATAGATTTTAAATAAAACTCAAATCAATTATATAAATACTCCGTTTTGAATGAAAATGAATTAATAGATTGGGGTGTTCTTATTTAAAAATGACCTAATACAAACGACCCCAACTCTTTGGGTTAGTGTCAACATTAATTTGACAAAATTTGCATCGCCATTATGACGACATTCTATGTACACATTGTACACAAAGAAAACAAATTAATTATATAAGTCAAACTTTGTTTTTAAAAACTTCAAGATATTAAGAAAAGAAGGACGTGCAGCCAAATTATTTTGTATATGGTCGAAACAGATTAGATAAATAAATAAAACTACATTTTTAAACAAATTATTTCTTGTTTTTGGTAATTTTATGTTCTGAATAACTTTCATTAACCGGATAATAACTCTGGTAGCAATCATGGCATACCAAACCTCTACAAGACTACAAACATCTAGTAACCTAAGACCATGATTAACCCCGAGTTCTTAGGTGGGGTTCTTAGCGTAATTTAAGAACCGGTTCTTAACTTTTTCTTTGTTAAATTAAGAACCGGTTCTTAAATTACGCTAAGAACCCCACTCTAAGAACCCAGGGTTAATCATGCTCTAATAGGTGCAGAAGAAGAAATAATAGCAGAAAATATTTTAAGAAGACAATGCATGTTCGACCAAACTATCACCCACTTGGTTCGAGCTTCATAATCAACCTTTACAATGTGTTGCAAGAAAACAGAAAGCAATACAATGAAGTTTTAAGATGTCATTGATAAAATGATCATCATCATCATCTATTCATTGCCTACGAGCAGCTCTTGACGCCATAGCTCGAAGGTTAGCTCTTGCTCGCGACAGAGAAACAGCCGTTGATGAAGAAGAAGAAGAAGAGGAAGTTGCCGCAGCTGTAATAACGCCAAACGCAGACGCGAACTCCTGCCGCTGTAACCGCAAAGCAAACGCTGCATCATTATCTTGATCCAACCTCACGCCTCTCCTCCTTCTCTCGCTTCTTTCTTCAGACACAAGTAATCTCGAAATATCATCCTCTCTCTGCAACCTAGCTTGAAACGCAGTTTCTCTGTTTCTGCTTCTTAGCCGCTGATTAGAGTCTCTAGGGCTCGGCGTTTCCTTGCTTAGGAAGTTAGCAGAAGCAGCAGCTCTCTGTGCTTCGACTTCTTTAGGGAACAGAAGCTGGATTGTGTTCCAAAGAACCGTATTAACCGTGCAATACTTTCCATTTCTGCAGAGATATATATAACATTTGTTAGATAAAGTTTCGATCTGAAAACTCATAGAGTTTGATTCTGTTTTACCCTATTAACTGTCTGCATTTAGGGCATTTCCTTCCACACTTATCCGCTGCTGACCGCAAACACTTCTTGCAGAAGCTACACAGATCCAAAAGAGAACAAGTCAATATCAAATTCACTACACAAAGACAAGTTGTGTAGTAAGATCTACCTGTGTCCACAAGTTGTAGTGCTTGGTTCGAAGCAAATCTCAAGACAAATCTGCAGAATCAGAAAGCAAGATTTCAAGTTTTAACAACCTTAATCAAGGAACAAAATAGTCTCAAGGTTTAGATTTCATACTGCACAAGACAATTCGTCTCGAAGCTTATCTATGCAAGGAAGCACAACAGAAGTTGAGTTCTTCTGCTCTGGCAACAACATCTTCTCTTCTTTTGTTTCTGTTTTTGTCTCCTTGTTCTTTCTGTTCTTCTTCTCTGCAGATTTTTCCTCTGCAACCAAAAACAGAGCAGAAAACTTCAATCTTTATCTCTAATTTAAATGGATCCTAAAGGCAACTACCTTCACGCCTGATTACTTCATCAAGATCAACAACAGGTAACTGATTAGAACTCTGCTTAATCCGCTGCCTCCTGAAATCCAAAATAAAAATCGAAGCTTTCAGAAAAATAAAAAACAGAGGATCTATTTTTGATTTTACCCCCAATCTGAAGAACCCTAAAGAAAAGTGGTTACCTTCTTGAACCTGAAGAAGGTGGGCTTGTTTTAGAGAGCAAACTTGATCGTCTCCTTCGCTTAGATGAACTTCTTTCAGGGGTATCTTCTACCACAAAGCTAGCGATTATCAGATCCTCTTCGTCCCAACCCGCTAGAGCCGCCGCCGATTTGAATCTTGGGCTGATGAAAATGTCTACGCTCGATCCATCTGTGGAGCGATTAGTAACTTTGGATGGTGTTTCACTCACCATTGTCGAGATTTAGGGTTTGTGTTTCCCTGTTGATTCCTCCGAGAACGCTCCAGAGAGAGAAAGAGAGGAAGGAAGATAATATTTTTCTCCAACGGTCGGATTTCTTTTTAAAAATCTGATTTCTATTGGGCCAATGGGCCTCTGGGCCTATTCAACTCTAAGATATTTACATTTGATTTCTGTTTTTTCGTATATATTCCTTATTTAGGTACATCAATTTATTTTTAAAAACTGCCTTATTTTTACTTCACTACTCGACCAAAATTACAGAGAAAAACCTGTCTTCCATGAAAAAAAAAATTCAAAAATTATTATAAGACTAATGAGTTTTATTCAGCTCTAGTTAAATATGTCGAGCTATCCTATTATGGGCCAGCGAAGCCTTTTTAACTCTATCTTCTTCTTCCTCTCTTTCCCATATCAAACGCTGTGTTTTATTGTCTTTGAACCTCTCCCACACCTGATCTCTAAGCCCAGTATCATTAACTTCACAAAATCTCTCGGCCCAATCAGGTGGCTCAACCGGTCGGGTTCCTAAACCGGGCGCTCGATCTCTCGACCCAACATTCTCATCGTTTTGCCAATCCGCCACGTAAGTCGCGACTCTTCTATAAAACTTCTCTTTAAAAACATCCCAAACTTGATACTTGTAATGGTTAATTACCATAACATCCTTATCCACATCAGTAAAGTTGAACGTATCTTTCAGGTGAAAATGATGCACCACGTTGATCAGAGTCGCGTTCATCGCCTCCGGCCGGAGTATGCTTTTGTGTCTCTCCGGTAAAACCACACGACAAGTGTATCCCTCCGTGACTCCACCACGAGGCCGGTTACGCAAACCGGACGGTCCAAAACTGTGACACGGCGTTCGAATTTCACCGATGGTACTGGAGACGGTATGGTTTCTGATGATGCTGGTTAGCGATTGGCCGGAAGGGATGTAGTAGAACTCGTCAACGTCGATGAACGCGATCCAATCGCAATCGCTCCTCGCACGGATCGCGCAACTGGAGAATCCCGCTTCCTGAGTTTTGATCCACGGCCAAAAATGTCTTGTGATGTTGTAGCCGCGGCTCTCGAGATCCTTGATCTCTGCGATTATGTCGTCGTCGCTGTTGTTATCGTAGATGAACCACCGTTGAACGCCGATTCCGGCGTGGTACATCACCCATTCTCTCAAAACCGCGGCTGCGTTTCGCGTCATGGTACAAACGCACATCTCAAACGGTTTCCGTCGCGGCGGGTTAATGATTCGACCCGGTTGAGCGATCGATGGGAGCATTCCGGTTCCTCCTTTGATTCTAACCGAGACTTTAACTGGCCCATGGGCTGATTTCGGCCCATCTAACACAGTTAACGGAGTTCTACACCGTACGATCTCCTGCGCCGCGGAGATCACATCTGATCTTATCAACCGGTTATGTTTCGCGAAATCCCAGCCGTACACGCACTCATACCTCGACACGTCAGCAACTCTTCCTGGCCGTAGATTCAGTCCCTTGACGAAAACCACCGTGGAGTTATCATGGTCGATCACGGCGTCGTAAACCAGCCAATCCCATTGGTGAGTGGGCCCAGCGGGGATTTGATCGTCCGCCGTCCATCTCGAAACGGCAAGCGATACGTTGTATCCACGTGGCGTCTCAGGGCACCGTACGATCTGACCGTTAAATTTGTCGCTGTCCACAGCCGTCGGATACTCCTTCCGTAACTTCGACGAATCTCCACCGCCGGAGAAAACGCAAATCAGATCGTCTTTAGTATATAACCGAAGAGACGGAGGGTATTTTAGGAAAACCAGTGTCTGCTCAGGTAACTTAACCGCTTCGCGAATTGAAACCGCCGGAGATAACGTAACGGACTCGCGGAGAACCGCGCTGGCCGTTGAGAAGCTTATCGTCGAACGCACAACCGGACGAAACTTTCCTGTTAAGAATTAATTTCAGTTTCTGATTACCAAAAGATTTTTTTAAAAAAGAGTATATATACCTTTAAAGACGAACATGGTGGAGAAGAGAACGAAGGAGAAGACGAACATAACGACGAACCAGAAAAACGTCCTCCAGGAGAGAACGACGTCGCTTCCGCAAAGACCACTGAGCTTTCTACGATTTTTCATCTCCTACGCCGCCGATATCGCCGGCGCTGTCCGTCGTATACGGGAAGAAACTCTGTTCTATGTTTTTTCCGTTAAGAGGAAAAGAAAGTAAGGTTGCTTCTTCTTGTCAGGCAGACGAGAATATAGGTCGATGATTAGAAAAAGCATAGAATTTTGTAAATTATTTCTTTTATTTTCCTTCAATTTCCTTTTTAATTAAAAATAAGCAAAAAGGTAAAAAAGGAAATTTACCTGAAGAATATCAATGGAAGGTGCGAACTTGGGGAACGAGAAACTCCCTAAAACTACTGATCTCCTATTAATTTAACTTCTTTAATTAGTAAACGAATTTACTTTCACTGACGGTTTTATTATTCTTCACTTTTTCGATGAAGAGTTTCAGATAATCCTTCTGACTTCTCCTTCTCTCATCGGCTAATTACCTGATTAATAATTAATTCATCTTTTTATTTTATTAAAAATAATTAATTTTATATTTTTTCAAAATAAAAGTATAATTATATATATTTAATTAAAAAATTATATAAAATTAAAAAAATTTGTATTAAAACTATAAAATGATATTTATTTGAAACAAAAATTTACTTTACAAAAACAACTAAATTGAAACGGATGAAGCAATAAATAAGTATACTTTTCATATCAATAACATTGAAAATAAATATGTTTACGGCTTCACGAATTATACCTTGCGTATTGTATTTTTAAGTCATGATATCTTTACACCTTTTATAACTTTAAGTCTTTAACCATTTCAGAATATATATTTTTATTTTGCTTTGATTTTCCGAGTGAGGCGTGATCTTGTTTAGGTAGTACTCTACTCTCTCTACCTTTATCTTTGACTAAAGTTTGTGGAGTAAGTGGGACCCAACCGGCACTTTGTTCCATTCTACGTCGTCGTATCGTTATTCGTTTTTAAAAATTAATACAACTCAGCCCAAAAGGCCTGTAAATGGGCCAAATAATGAACGTTAGTGAGCGAGAATCGTCGTCTCCGGCGATCGATGGAACATGAAAATGTTGGCGATTTCGAGAGTGATTAGCCGGAGAATCCATGGCAAGGGTGAAGTAGCTGTTCCAAAACTCTCAGGATTCTCTATTGTATCTCCCAAAAACGTAAGCTTCGCTGTGTCCTTGTTTTGAAATTCTGAAGTTCAGGCAGCGATTACAAATCTGATTTTGTGGAATATCGATTTTGAAGGTTGAGGTAGAGTATGGAGATGGCAGCAAGTTCAGTTTCTCATCTGAGTTTCTGAGAGTGCATAGTCCAGCTGCTGATGGAAAAGTCAGATCAATCGGTGGTGAAAAGGTGAAAACTTTATTATGAATCAAAGATGGTTTCTTCTAAGCCACATGATTTTGTGTGAGGATATAGAGTTTTGATTTCATCTTCTAGGCATGCTTATTGCAAGAATGTGACAGCTGCATATGAGGACATTGGATGCTGGTTTTGTTTATTTGTCTTAATGTTTCTTGGACCAAGCTAAGATTATAGCCACTAGCTTGTTGTTCTTACTACTCCCATGTCCTAACTTATACTTTGGTTCTGGATGTGTTGTTGGTAAAAGTCAAGTCTAGTTGGTTTGGCTCTTTGGCTTTTGCATAAACCATTCGGTGAAATTAGTGACAGTTAGTTCGTTGTTCTCGTCACAACATGTACTTGAAACTTAAGATCAAGTTTTAGTTTATGCAGATGAGGCAACGGTTTACCAATATTCTGTGCTGTTGCTTCTCTACCTTATGACTACTAGTTTGCTGCTCTATTGGCTGACAATTCGTAGATCCTTGGCGAGTTTCGGAAAAAAAAAGATAATTATGCAATGATGTTGATTCCAGCAATGAGTCCTGGTGTTGTTTCTTTGCGTTATGGCTAGTTTTCACTTATGACTACTAGTTTGCTACCTTATGACTAGTGCTGCTCTACTGGCTGAAAAATTTGTAGATCCTTGTCGAGTTTCGAAAAGAAAAAAAGATAAGTATGCAATGATGTTGATTCCAGAAATGAGTCCTGATGTTGTTTCTTTGCGTTATGGCTACTAGTTTTCACTTCTTATGGACGGTTTTTAAATTGAAAGTGCAGTCTTTAAGTATCTAAGCAATGGGTCTTGCTTTTGTTGTTCATTTACCTTATGGTTACTACTAGTCCATTAATTGTGTGACTAATCAAACATAGATTCTAGAAAGACACACAACTTGCATTCTTTAAGCTCTACTCTACTCTAAGCACTAAGACATCGAGTTTTGCTGATTTTGTCTCTGGCCTAAACGACTTTGTTTTTTTTTATTCAATCAGGTGATATCTGGAAGGCGGTATGTGGGAATCATGTCTGCAGAACCAGTGGGAAACTATGGGGTAAGGTAAGGTACTTACAAAGCCCTCTCAAGTTCATTATAACTTAGCCATCAAAGATACCGTTACATGTTTGCTTATAAGTTTATGCGGTTGACGCTGAATCTTTTGTTTGAGGATTCAGGTTAGTGTTTGATGACTTGCATAGAACAGGAATATATCCATGGGATTATTTCTACGAGCTTGGGAGCAATAAGTTTGGTCTCATGAGAAGCTATATCAAGATTCTTCAAAAGCATCATCTCAGCCGTGAACCTCCTCCGAGAAGGAGATGATTCTTATAAATTTGTGTTTTTGAACTTTTTGTTGAAAGTGTTTGATAGAATCCTTGTTGTGCAGAAACTTGGAATCTAATTGGCTTCTTTCAGAGTGCAGCCCGTATACATACATTAATATTCCTTGGGTTCAAATCACTCTCACTAGACGTGATTATAAAACCACGAATATTCTGCAAAACGTCAAACACACTTAAAATAAATAATAGTTTTATCTTTTATAATCGTCAAGTCTTCTTACATATATTATTCTCATATAAAAAAAGGTTTTCAGTAATTATTTATATCAATAGTGTACATCAAGCCTGATGTTTGTAATATATTTGCTTTCAATATCAAAAGTTTGACAATCGCTTATGTCAAATTAGTTTAATATTTTAAGCTATCAGACATTTCCTACATGTATATATTTTTGCATTAATTAATTATTTTTTGTCAACGCATATTTTAAGTTATAAAGGTGAATACGTATACTATGTTATTTTAAAGATAATTAAGATTTCTAAAAGTTTTTCTTTTAAATATACAAGGGGACATGATAACATAGTGTGGGCTTCACTCGCTACTGCGGCTCTTGATTTCTCTTTTTAGTTTAGCCCCCAACAAATAGTTCTATAGCTTTTGGGGACAATTATTGATTACTCCATAGATTAAGAGATAAATATTTTATTTTATAGCGACTGAAATGTGTAGATATCATTGAAACTAATCGTTAAAATAATAACTGCAAAATAAATTATTTCGCATTCGTTTTAACGACTACTACTGATGATTAAATCCTCTTTATACAAGCGGTCTAGAATAGTAGACATAAACATTTGAAAACCATTTGATTATTGACTTGATATGATCTATTTGGGTATTGAAAAAGGTTCTATTCAGATATTACAAAAAAATGGATCGAGTTGACTCGAGTTTTTCTATGTTAGGATAAGTTTCAAGTTTTGATCGAAGTAATCAAATTACTCAATTTAATTGAAATATTTTATATATAAATTATTCAAATTTATTCAAAATAACTAAAAATAATTTTTTAAATAAATATAGTTTAAATTATTTTTTATCCAAAAATAATTATAAATATAATTTGATTTGGATATTTTGTATCTAAAATATATATTTTTATCTACAAATACCCGAAGTAATTAATATATATGATTTATCGTTTTAATTTTAAGTATTAGTATTATTAAACATATAATTATAAATAATATCAAATATATTTATATATTCAGATACTTATAGAGTTTTCTGTGTGTCAGGTTCGATTTTTAACTTTTCAAGTTTTGAAAAAGAATTTTTCAGGTATTAAACCAAAATATAATCAGGTTCAGTGACCTAATTTCAAAACGATTTCGGATCGGATTTTTGAGTGAGGATATTATGCCCAACCCTGTGGAATAGTGTTGCTTTTCTGTGATGGTTGAAGCGTAATGTATCGTACTAACTACCATGTTAGAGGTTACTTGCAATCTAAAGCTGTCTTTTTGGTGTTACAAAATATTCTAAAACGGTTGTACTCACCAACGTTGATACCTCCTTCTTCATCTACTTTTATTACTACCAACAATCCAATGAAAATACATACAATTTAAATGTTTTTAGGCGAAGTAATAGCGAATCTTATAAAAGTTTATAATCCTACCAAATTATGCTAAGATAATTTTCGAAGCAGAATATGTAAAACTCATATTTCTGTGTGAAAATGCAATATTATTTGCTTACAGTCACTTAATTTTTTTAATTAGCCAACTTGTTTACCTCTTCGATACATTGTCAAACTACTATTAGCACTTGTTGACTCTTCATCTTTGTATCTCGATTAGATACATAGTTTTGTTGAAAAATAAATCTTCTTGGAAACCAACATTTTAAATCGCTTAGTCCAAAGCATCTTAAAGCTAACCATATATCAAGAAATGTAAACACCCACGATACAAATACCCGTATTGCATTGTTCCAAACTTTTACCAAAGGGTGTTGCTGTAGATTATTTAATCAATTATTAAATATGATTGGTTACATATTTTAGTAAAGTCAAAAATTATCTCAAAATATAAAATATCTTACATATTAAAACACCAAAAAAATGAAAACATTTTTAGTTTGAGAACAGGAGTATAAAAAAGTTGTGAAAACATATCAAACGGAAATTAGATGGCGCTGAAATTGTATTTTATGCAAAGTAGGCAAAGTATTTGGTATACTTTTAATACGAGATGATTCATATAGAGGATCAGATGACACCCCCAATTCATTGAAATATTTATATAATATCCCTGAAAATCAGAAATCGTATTACTATTATTTTTAGATCTTAGATCATCTTCAATAAGATATTATTTTGAAAGAAAACATTAAAAATAGGGAAAACTATCTGATGACAAATCATTTTGAAAAAATAATATGAAAATAGCACATCAAATGTCAAAGAATATTTTTCATAATATCATTTTAATAAAAAAAATTATTTACAAATGAATCCATAAATTTTAATATAATTTTGTTTATATATAAAACTATTAAATATATGTATTTTATATTTTAATAAAACTATTAATACTTTCATTAACACAATTATAAATTCCTATAAATTTTTTTATATTCTGTTTAAACTAAACTTATATCTAATAAAGATTTATTTAAAATAAAATTCTTGTTGGATAAAATTTGTAAATCTTTAAATAGAAATATTATTAAAAATTTATAATAAGTATTAATAAAAGAATATAATTAAAATATTCTCTTTAAAGAAAAAATAGAGGAAGTCACTAAAGCTAAACTCAAATTTATTTTAAGTTTACATCATTTGAGAATAAAATGAAGGTAATTATTGAAGATATTCTTTTAAACTTTATCTTAACGCATTTATATTTTTCCTTTCAAACTTAAAAAGAGAAAGAAAAAAAACTGGATGGTGAAAATAATCTCTTGCAAAAAGTATTTTAGATATATACATCAAAAATATTCTATTAACATGTTCTCATTACAAACATTCATATAGACATAAAGTAACGTTCATTTTACATACAAACAGAAAATCCTGGATTTAAATTCATTTGATTTTGTTTTTGTTTATTTTATTTAATAAAAACATTCCAGAAATAGAATTAAAAAGTTTCATACTCCCTTCGTTTCATATTACTTGTCGTTCTAGATTTATTCACACATATTAAGAAAACATATGATTTTATATATTTCCAAAATAAAAACACAATTACCTATACACCTAACCATATTTCAACCAATAGAAAAATAAAAACACAATTACCTATAAATCTTATTAATGAATTTTGCATTGAAACTCTAAAACGACACTTATTTTGAAATGAAATTTTTTTCCTATAACGACAAGTAATATGAAACGAAGGGAGTAATAAATAAGAATATGTAAAAATATTAAATGATTCGAAATCGGTTGCCAAGAAGAAGACCAAGTTTGTGGAATTTCTCAGTTTTTTTTTTTCCTTTATCACAAGAGAAGAAAATAATGAAACAAAATTGTCAGCCAGAAAACATTTTATTTTCCTTTTGCTTCAATTCTCAACCACTTCATTTCAACGACCACATCGAAAATCATTTCTTCCAAGTTTTTATAATTCCCTTTTTCATTCCTACCCTAAAAACAACAAAAACTAAATAATTTAATTTTAAACATTAATTTATGTTTGATTTTATCTTCAAATTGTTGGTGGGACCCAGATCCAAATAATATTCTTGAGATCTTCTCCCCCCCCACCTCATCTTCAGCGAAAATCTGAGTTCCTTTTCAACGACATACATACACATACACAGAGAGAGAGAGAAAACATTTTTCCCCTTTCAAATTTTGAATTTCAAGAGACGTTTTATTGACGACGAAGAAAGAAAAACACTTTCCTCAGAAAATAAAATAAAAAAGCTTCAATTTTTTTTCTGGGTATAGAAAGAAAATGGGTGAATCTGCAGTTCTAGCTCATTCGTATACCTTCGCAGCTCCTATAACACGTAACGATTCTCATGAGGTTAGAAAGCTCTTTTTGTTTTGTGATTGTAACGGAAACTGGGCTCTGTTTTAACGGAAACTTGGCTCTGTTTATAAAAATCCGACCTTTATCGATAGAGAAGAGAGAGAAACCTTCTGGGTTTGTTGGAAAATGGATCCTCTAAGAACCCAAAGTTTCATTCTAGAGAGAGAGAGAGAGAAAGTTTCCAACTTTGGATATTTTTTTAATTTTTTTTTTGCTTAAACTTTGAACTTTGGATAGTTCTTCCTTAGATTTAACTGAAAGTTTCGAACTTTTGATTTGTTGTTTTTTTGTTTGTTTGTTTGCAGGATGACACGAACCTTGCGCTTAGCCAATCAATCTCGTTTGGGAAGTTTATGACAGAGAATCTAGAATGGGGCAAGTGGTCAACTTTTTCACACAAGAAGTATGTAGAAGAAGCAGAGAAGTACTCTCGTCCTGGATCCGTTGCTCAGAAGAAAGCTTTCTTCGAAGCTCATTACAAGAGAATAGCTGAAGCCAAGAAAGCTGCAACGGAAGAGCAACCTACTGTAACCCCTGCTGAAGTTTTGCTTCATACTTTGGAAACACAGCCTCCGTTGAGTTTGTTACCAGAGGAAGAAGAAGAAGAAGAACCAGCCGAGAGGAAAAGTATTCAGAACGAGGACGATGTGGATGATGATTCATTGGAAAATGGTTTGATTGGTGAGTGTGATGACAAGGAGAAGAAGGAGCAAGATGAAGAGTTGTTGAAAGAGGAGAAAACTAGGAGATCGATGACCAAGAACAGACCGGTGTTTAGATTGTCTTTGGAGAAAACAATCCCTCCTCCAAAGTCTGTAGATACAACAAGGACAGAGATTGCTTCATCAGATAAAACAAGGTTTGTGGTTTCTTCTCTGGGTAATACTAATCTTGTCTGCAAAATATGACTCTTTACTGATTGTTTTTTTTTAAGTAGTTGCAGGGAAAAACCGATATTAACTCAGAGCTCAGGGAAGAGTGAAGAGAAACCGGTTCACCGCAAGAAATTCAGTTTCTTCAAGTAAGTCAAGAATCTGTTTGTGTGTGTGTGTGTTTTCCTTCTTTCTTGGTATTGATTTTTGATTATGGTTGGTTCTTTGTGTTTTCACCTCCAGGTGCTTCAGGGGTAATGCTAAAACTCGAGATCAGAATCAGAGAAGGAAAGAGGTAAAAGACTTGAAACCACACATGGTCACATCAAAAGAAAAGATGTTTCTCATATATTATGTGTTGCGTGTTGTGCAGAGAAAGAGAGAGACAAAGAAACAGAAGAAGCAGTTTCTCTGTCTTTGTTTCAAGCCGAAGACTGTAAGAGAATCATAAAAGAAAGCCTAAAGAAGCTTAAAGAAAAATAACGTTGGAGGAAACTCTTTGGGAAACCGAATACGCTACGCAAGTCTCTGCACATGGCACATGGAAGAATAAAAAGATCGATTTTAGGGTTTTGAGAAACTCAGATCGTTCGATCAAGCTGCTACTTAGTGGTTTACAAACAATTTCGTTAAGTAGATGTCACCGAGTGCTCTCTTTTTTTAATAGGTAGAAGAAAAGAACTGGAAGTAGCTTTCTTTTGTTTTCATGTCTATTATGTAATGAAGAACAACTCCAGTTTCTTGATTTGGTCTGAATCTTGGTTCTTTGAACTTGGCTCTTGTTTTTTGATAATGAAAGTATCAACTTTACGTAAAGGGTTATTATATAAAATAATCAAATTACATTCTACAAAAGAAAAGCTGATCCACGTGAAAGGGGGAATCATCGTTTCTTTCTTTTTCAGACCAAACACCAAACCATCTTCTTCCTCTAACACATGTTCCATCATAACCCCCACATCGTAAAAATTCATGCTTTCATCATTGTCATGAGACCCACCATCTTCTTTGTCGCTGTTATGTCCGTTCTCTCTCTCCCTCGTTTCATCTTCAGCTTCTCCTCCTTGTCTCTTTCACTATCATCGCCATTACCACTATATGCCATGTTGGCCACCTTCTCGTCTCATCTCAACCGTCTGATGAATCTTGAACTGAATTTAGCTTGAAGACTAGATAAGCCAAGACCCTTTGATGGAGGAAGGAACATACAAAAGAGTAGCTTGTGAGTCAAGTTAATGAGTTGTTGTTATAGATAACGTGCAAATGGAATCATCTGAGAATTTCATCATCTCGAAATGATAATGGCAATAACAGAGATACAATTGGTCACATCATGTCACATAGACATGATAATAGCGGAGTACAAGAGCTCAAATCCAGCAAGATTGATCACAAACTAGAGGCTGCTTCTCTATGTTGCAGTCAGAGCAAGATGTTTTACAACCGTTGTTGTAGCCTGCACAAGAACCAACAGCAAAGACCCCTGTAAAACTACAAAAGTACAAGACCAGTTTCTCAACTTCCCACGAACCCATTCTGTATTCGAAGATACTGTACCTTCAACAGTAATAAACTTGCGGTTATACTTATGCAGTCAATCATATGCATGCTTTCAGTGGCTAACCTATGTTAATCTATCACGTTGTTTTCATGTTAGATACAAGTACATGAATCTTCCAATAAAACAATAACAGATTAGATGAGGTTTAAGTTCTCTTCAGTTTTATTATTCAAAGAGATTTTTCAGCAAGATACAACCACAAAGCTCATCTACTTGGGAAGACTTGCAAAAGAGTTTCTTTCAGGTGCTAATATCTGGCAACAGCAATACAAGAATGAATTGAAAATCCAAGAGTTTGTGAAGATTATTAGCTTCAGTGACCGCACAATACTTCAAAAAGCTGTTCAACGCTGAAGTTGCTTGATGTGTGCGATCTGTTTGCCAGGGTTCAAACCCTTTGGACAGGCACGAGCACAGTTCAAGATTGTATGGCAACGGTAAAGCTTGAACTCGTCGTCAATAGCCTCAAGTCTTTCCTTAGTGTACTCATCACGACTGTCGCTTATCCACCTGCACATTGTGAACATTGTTACACACACATCGAAAGATCAGAAACTTTATCTACTGGCTCGATTAAAACAGCTTCTCAAACCAAAAAATTGATAATACAGTTTCTAAATTAGATTGGAAACTCTAATTCAAGCAGCAACACAGAAGTGAAGAACCACACAACACAAATTGAATCAATGCACCTAACAACAAGATATGCATACACGAATCCTCCAGGTTCCTAGTCCAACAATATGCAATCTATTCCCATAAAAAGCCAACTCGAATAGTGTTACAAAACACATCGAAAGATCAAAACTTTTTCTACTAACTCAATCAAAATCAGCTTCCCAAACCAAAACACGGAACATAATCTTTCTACAATTAGATAGAAAGGAAACACTAATTCAAGCACCACACATGTCGAACCAATACAGCTAACAACAAGATATATACACATGAATCCTCCCAAACCATCAATGCAAATTCTAAAACCATGTTCTTAGTCCTACAACATGCAACCTATTCCCACGAAAAGCCAACTTGATTAGTGTTACAAACACATCGAAAGATAAAAACTTTATCAACTGGCTCAATCAAAATCAGCTTCCCAAACCAAAAGATAGAACATCCTGTTTCTACAGTTAGATTGGAAACACCAATTCAAGTAGCAAAAGAGAAGTGAAGAAACCACACAAGTCGAGCCAAAGCAGCTAACAACAAGATATGTATACACGAATCATCCCATCGAAAGATCAAAACTTTATCTACTGGCTCGATTAAAAACAGATTCCCAAACCAATTAGCAAAACAGAAGTAAAGCCCCACACAAGTTGAACCAATACAGCTAACAACAAGATATATACACACGAATCTTCCCAAACCATCAATGCAAATTCAAAGCAGGTTCATATTCCTAAAACATGCAACCTATTCCCACGAAAAGCCAACTTGAATAGAGTTACAAACACATCGAAAGATCAAAACTTTATCCACTGACTCAATCAAAATCATCTTCCCAAACCAAAACACTGAACATACTGTTTCTACAATTCGATACAAGTCGAATCAATGCAGCTAACAACAAGATATGTATACACGAACCTTCCCAACCATCGTAGTCCTACCATTTGCAACCTATTTCCACAACTTCTATGTCCATTAATCACTGTCAATCTTTACCTGTTGGCATGTAGCAAAGCAGCAGGGCCAAGGTAAGACTCAGGGTTCCACCAGTAACTAGGACACGAAGTGCTACAACAAGCACAGAGAATACACTCATACATCCCATCAAGCTTAGCCCTATCCTTCTTACTCTGCAAAATCTCCTTCCCAGGCTCAGACGCTGGATTCTTCCTCTTCAACCACGGCTCAATACTCTTATACTGATTATAAAAATTAGTCATATCCACCACCAGATCCTTTATCACAAACATATGAGGCAACGGCGTGATCGTCGTCCCCTTCGCTCCTTCTTCGATCTTCGTCAAACACGCGAGTCCGTTGCATCCGTCGATGTTCATCGCGCACGAGCCGCAGATCCCTTCTCGGCATGAGCGACGGAAGGTGAGCGACGGATCCATCTCGTTCTTGATCTTGATTAAGGCGTCGAGTACCATCGGGCCACAGTCCTTGAGATCGATCTGGTAGTCTTGGAGCTCAGGCTTGCTAGGGTTATCGGGGTTCCATCGGTAGATCTGGAATGTCTTCAGGTTCGATGCTCTGCCGCCGCCAGATGAAGCTTTTGATTCCGGTTCCGTCACGGAGGCTGTACTTCGCGATGGGATCAGCCTCGCCGCGGTGGTTAATCGCGACGGTTTGGTTCCAACCAATCTTCCGATTAAACCGGACGCCATTTTCACGGGAAATTGAAGATGGTTGAATATTAATTTTAAGTATTTATATTTTTCCGAAAAATAATTTAATTTATAATAAATACAAAATTGGCAAGATTTGACGCGAATGAATATATATATATATACACAGGAGATCACCTACGTGTGCGTATTTGTAGATGTGAGGCTCAGCTTCATCTACGTAGAAGAGCCGTAGATCATTTGAACTAGTAAAGCTTCGAGATATTGTGACCGTTCGTTATGGATACCGAGTCTGTAGGTAAATCGTGGCGAACACATCACACCACTGGATATTTCGGAGGCGTGTGCTCGTTTCGAGGAGGGTGTTATCCAACACGTGGCATTATTTCATTTGATGACTTTCAAAAGAGAGGAGCCGGCAAGAGGAAGTCCGTTTCCCGTTTGGAAAGACAAAACACACGAGGAACACTGTCACATATCTCCAAGAAAAGTAATCACCATGCAAGAATAAAGAGTATTTGAGGTGATGATGATGAGACTTGAGTGTTTGGGTGAGTGAAAACAGAGAATGAATGGTAGAGATTGAGAGTAACCTCGAATAAGTGTATTTGAGGGTATTGAGAAATTATAAGAGAATATGTGAGAATATTTGTGAGAATAGAGAAACTAAAGTTAGAGAGATTGTAATGAGACCAGAGAATGATGGAAAAAAAAAGGAGAATTCTCCCATTCAGCTTGATTTCAAAATGGTTACAAGAGGGATTATATACACCGCTTCGAACAAGCCATGGACGACTTCCCTGATATTGGGGCGATGAGTCTCTCTACAAGACAAAAAAACAAAACCACTGACACATACTGACGATAACAACTAAGCAAGACTATGAGTAATAAAACCTACAGAGCTCCCAAGGCGAGGTTGATGGGTCTTGGAGACCCAAGACGCGGAGGACAACACAACATACCCACAACACAGTGCCACTTAGCTTTAGGCAAGGAGGCATCTAGACGGACAAACACCGGACCCAAAGCTTGAACCACTCTACTCTCTTTAAGCGCCACCCACTCTCCAGGAAGCAAAATGCCACTTGCATAACCCTAAAAGCCAACGTTACCTACATCCGCCGCACTACACGCCGCATTGAGATTCCAAGAACGAGCAGTCCCAGAACGGACCAGAGCACCTCCTGATGCTGAAACGAAGACTCCAGAGTCAAAACCACAATAAGACAGAGAGCGTGGCGACAAGGCTGTGAACCAAAGGTTCAAACGAGAGAGCAAGGTGGAAGAAATCCGCCTCCGTTGCCGGAACATACGCTCATAAATCGTCCAGACCGAAGCTAAAACCAGATCTGAGTTTTTGTCGAGAGAAAGTAAAGCAGGAGCATAAAATTTTTTTACCATGCATAAACTTGTTATTTCAGCAACATGAAAAATGTTTTGTACGTGCAAAGTATTTTTTATTGTGAGAAACTTGAAGTTGAATCCTATAAAGTTTTTTTTAGGCAAGAGAACTTTATATTTTGATATTTACTTATTGTTTTTTACCATAGGTAGAGGCGGCCCTAGAAGAAAGTGGATGAAGCTTGTACTTCCGGTCGCCACTAAGAGCACCTTTAACGCATATCTCTTAGGGTGGGAGGTCCCATGAAACGCGGAAACCAAGGTAAAAATGAGTTCTAAAATTGCGGAAGAAAAAACGATTTTGCTGAGTATTTTGCACTGTTTGCAGGCCCCACCAACACATGGCGGTCTGCGATTAGTTTGATTTTTTTTTTAATTAGAAAAAAGCAAAAATAAAATAAAATAAAAAATAAGAAACCCAAATAGATCCCTGCGTTAAAGGTGCTCTAAGTATTTATCGGCCACATTTGGAAATAAGTTATTCAATAACTTTGGTGGTAAACAATGTTGTTTTAGGTAGAGGAGGTTAGTGAATTTTTTTAAATACCTCTTTTAGAATAAATGAAAATAAATAGGCCATTATTTTTGGATATGTTTCTGGCTCGTAAGACCATCTTTAACGCAGGTTTTAAGGGGGGTGATTAATTTTTTTTTAGCATTTAATTAAATAAAAAAGGAAGAAAGTGGATGTTATCGATCCTTAATAGAGGTGTTTTGTAACCTATTATTAAGTAAGGTTTCAACACACGTGTCCACACCAGAGAAAAAGTGAATTCTTTTTTTTTTTTGGTCTTTCTCTCTCTCCATCATCATTCTCTCTTCGTCTTCTCCGCTTTTCTCCATGGTTTCTTCTTGTTTCCTTCGCTAGATTCTCTTCTCTTCCCCACAAAATCAGATTCACTATCAGCTTCCTTTCCAAACAATCTGCTGACTTGTTCTTCTCCTTCTAAACCGTCTCGTTTCTCATCATTATCGGTTTCGTCGATCGGGAGTGAATCTATCAGGTGAGTTGGTGAGTGTCGGAGAAAGCTGTTGGAGGTAAGAAGTTGGCTACGAAAGCATCAGAAACGGGAAAAGTTGAGAATAAGAAGTGATTTGGCTAAATACACAGCAGATCTCTCCGACAAGTTTTGCAAGGAGAGAGGCGCTTTCACTGTCGTTGTCTCTGGCGGCTCCTTAATCAAATCTATGTGGTATGTTTGTGTGTTCAATACCTGTTTTCGATTCAAAGCTTAGAGCTTTCGGATTTGTCATCTGCAAGTTTGATCATTTGATCAAAGAACATAGCTTTAGCATTTTGAATGGTGTCTCTCACATTTCAGGAAGTTAGTAGAGATTGATTCAATCGATTGGTCAAGGTGGCATTTTTTTCTGGGTGGACGAGAAGGTTGATCCCAAGGATCATGAAGACAGCAACTACAAACTTGCTTATGATAGTTTCCTTTCCAAGGTAGTCTCACATGATCATCAGGTTTCTTGAAACATCTTGTATATGACTGGAACTTACTATTGTGAAACGTATATGCAATCAATGAATCCCTTTCTGCCCAGGCAACAAGGTTTGTGTTTGGCTTAAGTTAATTTTTTTAAGAAACTTTATTTAAGAAACTACCATTGTAATCCATTTTCTTAGAGTTTCTTAACAATTTTTCTTAAGTACAATGAAAGTCCAATTATATAATTAAAAATTCATTAAGAAACTAATGAAGGATAATAGGGTTAAAGATGGTCTAAGTATACGGGCCAGTTCTGACAAAATATGATTAAACAATGTTGTTTTTGGTAAGTTTGTAAGTGAGGGTATGTATATGACAAAATATTTATCAGTTCAATATTCAAATATTACCGGAAATAATATAAATAATATTTTACTATATACAATGAACATTAAATGTAGATTTACTAATTATATTTCGTGCATGTCTTATAAATGAAATTGAATTTCTGAATCAAGTATACACAATATATTGATATTACACATATTTTTTTGGTGTAAACATTATTACACATATATGGTAAGTATATATTATGCTTGCGTAATTTGGAGCTATCGACATAAACTGTCACTATTGACTCTATAAATTTGTTGACTTATATTAACGATTCTTTTTTAAAAACCTGGTATGTTACTCAGTAACCGTATATTAAGCAACTTTATATTAAGTAACCTTATATGATTTGTGGACTTGATGGCATGATATAGTTATGGTTGAATGATCAAAGTAAGTAAGTATTAAATAATCATTAGTATATAAAATTTCACTCCGCGCATGCTCATGGAGTCATGAGTAATCACCTAGTTGAAAAATATATGTATTAATCATTCAATAATGGTAAAAATCAATAATTCTCATAGCCTGTGTGGCATATAGACCGGTCCGCATGAAATATAATAGTTTGATATGCAAACCATTGATCTAATTTTATAAATAGCTATGATATATTGTTATCACTGAGGGATTTAATCTATTTACTCTTAAAAATCATCCATATCACCCTAAAATAGCTCACTAAATAAATAAAAACAGAAATTTGTTTCTCTAATCAGCAGAAACACAACTAATATTTTACAACTTCCAATATATGGTTAAAATAGTTGTCAAAAACAAAAAACACAAACCTATAAAATGTAGCCATTCATTTTTCAAATCTTCCATCTCTCATTTTCTTCTAAAACCTTCTCCCACTTCAAAAGATCCAGAGAGTGAATGGGAAAAGCTCAAGTTTGGTCAGTGGCCGCTTACACTTTCCTATTCTTGGTTTTGACATCACAAATCCATTGTAGGAGTCATGTTAATGGGATTCGTCGCTTAAGCGTGTCTGCACCCCAAACTACAACAAGCAGTGTAAATCAACAAGAGCTTAAGGAAAAAGATCTAATCCAAAGCCTCCCTGGACAACCTCCAGTTAGTTTCAAGCAATACGGTGGTTATGTGCCCGTAAACGAAACAACCGGACGTTTTTTTTACTATTATTTCGTGGAATCCAACAAAACCAGTGACTCTGCTCCTCTTGTGCTCTGGCTCAATGGAGGTAACCTTTTCCCTTACTCTAAAACCATGATTAAAGGGGGTTCTTAGAGGATGAGTTTCATGAATAATGTAAGAACCGATTTTAAAAGTTGTCAATTAAGAACCAGTTCTTATAGGTTTCTTGCACTGTTCGCGGGCCCTACTAACACATGGCGGCCCGCGATTGATTCGTTTTTTAATTATTATTTTTAAAAAATCAGATTAAAAGAAAAAAAAAACTAAATGGAGTTCTAGAGATAATTATGCTCTAATAATCTTGACAAATAAACCCTTTTATTGTTATTTCATTGCATTTCAAAATCAGTCGCAGATTGTTTATTGCAAAACCTAAAAGCTGCTGATCTAAATATACACCTCTCTACAAATTCTTTTTTTTTTTTTATCACAACAAGTTATATTCCCTATTATAATTACGAATTTCCTAAAACATGAAAATAATGTCTTTTCATGCAGTCATGCAAATAATCTTTTAAACATGTATTTTACCATAATCATTGAGCATTAAGTTTTTTTTTTTTTTCTTTTTATTTAGGATTAAGTTAATTAACAAGTAAAATGTTATATGATCTTTGCCTAAAAACTCATACATTCAAGACTAAAACTAAAACAAAAATGTTAGGACCGGGATGCTCATCTCTAGGACGTGGGGCACTTATGGAGCAAGGACCCTTCCGAGTACACAGCGACGGCAAAAGTCTTTTCCGCAACCCTTATGCATTTAACAACGGTACCTTATCTTTTCTTACAAAACCTATTATTAGAAATCTTTAGCATATTATATTCATCACAAGCTAGATGTTAATAAGTATACAATATTACATTCGGATGTGCAGAGGCGAACATGTTGTTCTTAGAATCTCCAGCAGGAGTAGGATTCTCGTACTCAAATACTCCAGAGGATATGATTGACCCAACGGACAATAAGACAGCAGAGGATAACTACATGTTCTTGGTGAACTGGCTCGAAAGGTTTCCTGAGTACAAAGCAAAAGAGTTTTACATCGCGGGTCAGAGTTACGCCGGGCACTATGGTCCCCAACTTGCGCAGATCATCCTTCAACGTAACAACCAAACCTTCATCAACCTAAAAGGCCTTTTGCTTGGTAATCCAACTCTTGACCGCACGGTTGAGTTAGATAGTGAAGATGCATTCAAAGTGGCTCATGCTATTGTTCCACAAAAATATGTGGATGATTACGTTAATTGCGGACAAGGTACGTCCTGAAATTTTGGAAATTAGAGCATCCGCAACGGAGAGTCGAGTCCTTAGCGAAAAAATAATTAAATAATCAGTGGATCCCACCAGAACCTAAGGAATCGATCCTTAAAATTTCTAAATAAGGATCGATCTTTAAAATCTCTAAATAAGGATCGATCCTTGCACTATTTGCGACACATGGCAACCCACGATTGGTTGATATTTTTTTTCTTTTTTAATCCGAAAAAACTAAAAAAATAAATAAAAAAATTTAAGGAATCCAATGGGTATCACCATTGGAGATGCTCTTATATATGTATATAAATTAATCTCTGAAAATTTGGGGACAAAAGCTAATGTTTTTCCTTGCCTATGCCTAGGATCGTCTCATTCTGATCAATGTTTCGATGCAATGTCGATTATAGAAGATCAGATGAAAAACATGGACCCGTACAACATACTCGCTCCAGTATGCAAAAACGCCACATTGACTAGTGAACCCAAGAAAGACACCACAGTAATGGTGTATGATCCATGCAATGAATACTACGTGTCGGCTTATCTTAACAATGAAACGGTTCAGAAACAGATACATGTCAAGTCCACGAATCTACCATACGTGTGGCAGCCTTGCAACCATACCTTATCAAATTTTTGGAGCGATGAGGATAAAGAAGGCATATTGGTTCCTGTTCTCCACAAGATAATGGGTCAGGGCGTTCGAATCATTGTGTACAGTGGAGACTTGGACTTGG